>JAODAL010040398.1:0-36950 GCA_025379985.1 Phyllomedusa bahiana
TTTTTCCATACACTTTGGGCCCCGGTTACGATGTACACTTTTTCTCTCCATCATATTGGAAAGCTCTGCGCATCTATTGTTTCCATTTTTATAGTTGTCCATGGTTTATATACATTATATTGTTTCTGTTTTTGTTTGTTTTATTTATTTTGTGGGCTCCATCGATGTGTCTATGATGTTTCATTGACAAACCTGCTGTCGTCCCTTCTTTAAGATGGCGTTGGTGGTATTTGCTATGATCTGCGCATGCGCGGACCGGACCGGCTAGCGCTTCGTGCCGGCATGATGACGTAGTTCCTGACATGCTCTGTGAGACATGGGGGACGCCGAGTCCGAGTTTGCATGTGCTTCTATGTAGGATTTTGCTGGTAGGAGGAGTTCATTTCTCTCTTAGTTATTGATCACTTTGCATGTAATTTCAATTTTTCACTTATCTTATTATATTTTTATGCACTTTGTTTACACAGATGTTATTCACTTTTATTTGATGCTTTATGTGCATGGTTGTAATTCATATATTTCGATTGCTTGATACACCTTTTGATTAGGATATTTTTATAAAATGTATATTGATTGCACTTTTGAATAGTTATGAGCACTGCCTTTATATATCAATCATTGTCCACCCACTGATTGCTTGAGAAAGGCTCATTGGAAGCCGAAACGTCGCCTGACATGGAATAAAGCACAACTTTGTTTATTCTACATTCTTTGTGAGTGCAGCGGTTTTTTCTTTTTCTTGTTTATATATTATATTATATATATATATTTAAAAAATTATATATTATATTTTTATATATATATATATATAAAATATATTTATATATATAAAAATTTTTATATATATATATATTAAATATAATTATTATAAAAATTTAACAGGCACATACTTATATAGTCAGCATGTAAAAGCTGTATGTATATCTTTTGTCATTAATGTGTTAAAAAAAATGGCCCCTGTAGTAGTTTGTATAGATCGCGTGTAATCCAAGATGGCGCCTAGTCAGAAGTTTTCACCCCTTTTTTTAGACATTCCTGAGGCTGTGAGGAGTGGTCCTAGATAAGGACTTGCCAATAGACCTCACAGCCAGCTACATGTGATGCCCTTTTTATCTACTCATTTGCAAAAGGGTATAAAAAGCCACCATTTTGTGAATAAAATCAGGAAAGCACTTTCATAGCAGCAAGGCATGTTGTGATGTGTTTTCTCGGTGCACCCTTTGTTATTTTTAAGATAATTTGAACCCCCACAAGGACAGGATAGCCCTTTTGAGGCTACTTTCTATTTCAGAAGTACATGCTGTTCAGCGCGTACTTCCAAGCACAGGGGGGCCGGTCCATTCACCTCCACTATCAGAGCCGCGAAGAAGTGACGTCACTTCTCTCCCCTGGGGTACAATATATGTGTATTGTACGCACGGGAGAGACGTGATGTAATTCATAGCTTTCTGTGAGAACTATGAATTACAGTAATTGTGGCGCGCATTTCGGGCGTATTGAAGCGCAAATACACCACGAAATGCGCCCCATGGTTTACGCAGTGTGAACAGCCTTAGTCTGGCTGCAGCAGCTAAAATCATACACAACCCTGACAAATGACTGGTATAAGAAATTATATTCAAATATGATTCGTCATCAGGTTGTAGTTTATATGTCTAAGGGTTTGTTCACACAGCGTAAGTACGGTAATCCATAGCTCTCATAGAGAACAATGGATTACACGTCCTCCCCCCATGCGTACAATCCGATCGTATTGTATGCATAGGGAGATAAGTGACATGTCAATGCATGTCTATGGGGCTGGCGGGCTGTTCCCCCCCCCCATGCTTCGAGAAGACGTGCTGAACAGCGCGAGCTCCTGAAGCACACAGTGTATTGCGGCGCGTACCGTACACATCAAAATACACCGTGTGAACATAGCCTAAGGGACACACAGGAAGGATTATGTTTTACTGATGTGAATGAGGTGATATTGTGGATATGTGTGTGTATACAGCAATATACATACACATATACACAGTACATACACAGACATACATACACAGAGACATACATTGAAAAATACATACACACACACACACACGTATATACATATAAACATACACACAGACATCTATACAAACACATACACACATGTATGCACATAAATACAATACATACACATTTGCATACACACATGCATAAACAATGAGTACAGTTCACATTCAGGAACATTATTTTGTCTCCCCCTTATTACACTACTTGGAATTATTGTTCAGCACTGAGGCTCCTCACTCACTTGTGTCCTTCTTGCTGGTCTGGTCCTGGGCGAGATAAGAGCACAGCAGGGGGCGGAGCCTCTCAAGGCCGGACAGCGCGCTGCTTCCAGACTCCCTTCACAGTGTGAGCACCGGCGCCCCCTCCTCCCTCCTGAGCTCCTGTCATCCCGGACAGTCGCCCTCTCCCTCCCTGCCTGCACATAGCTGCTGCTGCTCTGAACTGTTGGTGCGTCCAGGAGATGCACACACAGTGGAACAGCTTGTCACAGTAATGACCTGGAACCGTACGTTCTGAGACTCGGGGCACAGAGAGTCTGGTCCGGGGCTTGTGCCCCGAACAAACCTACCTAGCGACGCCCCTGCCAGGAGGGCAAATGTCTTCTCAACTAAGAAGTGTTTTGGGGATGATTAGGACATTTGTATTACTTATGGGGTGTGCGGACGAATTAACACATCAACACGTGTAAAAAATACCTTTAAAAACTGCAAGGAGGGGTGTATGTTGTATATTATCACACTTGAAAAAAAAGCAAAATGGTAATAATGTAAAACTATAAATTATTAAACATAACTAAATAAAATCTGTAAAAAAAAGTCAGTTACCAAAAAATTTACTAAATGTGAGTCACTGTACAAAATAGCAAAAGTGCCACTTTGTGGTGTGGGTCAAACAGGTTTAGGGGTCAGCTGTGGCCCAGACAAGGGATAGTCTATGTCCAGTGAAACTAAAATGTGGTTGAAAGTTTCCTTTTCCGGGCACTTTTTAAATGTGGGGGTCATGCAGGTTTGGGGCTCTTTGCTGTGGCCCCAGGACAGGTATAGTCAATGTCCATGAAACTAAAATGGTGTTTGAAAGACCCCTATTTTCCAGCACTTTTTAATCGTGTTTCAGACAGGTTTAATGGTCATCTGCGAGTACAGACAGTTTATAGTTAATGTCCTTTCAACTAAAATGGTGGTTCAAAGACTCCTTTTCCCGGGCACTTTTTAATTTGGGGGTCAGACAGGTTTAATGGTCATCACTGCGGTCCAGACAGGTATATTCAATGTCCAGTTCAACTAAAATGGTGGGTGAAAGACTCCTTTTCCCAGCACTTTTTAATCTGTGGGTCAGACAGGTTTAATGGTCATACTGTGGTACAGGACAGTTGCAGTTAATGTCCAGTTCAACTAAAATGGTGGTTGAAAGACTCCTTTTTCCGGCACTTTTTAATCTGGGGTCATGCAGGTTTGGGGCTCATGCTGCGTTCCAGGACAGGGTATTCAATGTCCAGTTCAAGGAAAATAAAGGTTCAAATCATACGCCTTCTGGAACTTTTTTTAATTTTTTGGGTGCATGCAGGTTTAAGGGTCAAGCTGTGGTGCAATACGGGGATAGTAAAAGGTCTGTGATTTTTTTTCTGTGGCTTTTTAACCTAATTGTTTTGGGCCTAAGATGTAGCACGTATACAGTTTGCTGTGTGGATGTTAATTCCACTTCTCCATCCAGTTTGGGTGTAAGAATGAAGGTGTTGTTCCTCTCCCATAGACTTTAAGGGTCATTGGCGATAATCTATTATCGACTATCGGATATCTTATTGATAATGGCCGATATCGACTATCGACCCGATGACGAGAGTCAATGTAATCGCTCATCACTACAAAGGATCTGAAATGTGATATTTCAGTTTTTCTTGTTTAATAAATTAGCAAAAATATCTATATTTCAGTTTTTTTTTTTTCTTTCAAGATGGGGTGCAGTGTATACATTAAAGAGCAAAAAAATGAACTTTTTACCAAATGGCTGCAATGAAACAAAGAGTGAAAAATTTAAAGGTGTCTGAATACTTTCCGTACCCACTGTACCTCAAAAAGGTGCAGAGTTTTAACTACAGTCTTTTGTGAAATTTCATTTTTTTGGCTACAGTAGAGCCTTTTTTAGGTTGATGTGTGGCCTCTTTGCATTAACTTTATGGACTTTTTGTACAGTACATGTCAATGCCAGTTTTAATATCAGTTCCATAATATTGTTCCAGTTAATAGTGAAGATAATAATAACCATTCACAAAATAATATCAGTGCCTTTTAGGCTATGTCTGGAACATTGCCTCAATCTTGAAAAACCAAGGGCAAGTTTTTCCAATGGGAAGATGGTCATGTAGCATATCAAAGAAGACCAAAATTGTCTAAAAAAGTGATTGCCACAATATATCTTGTGGTTAAGAAGTTATCAACATTGAAAGTTGCGACAGCAACCTGGAATATTCCCTGTGATATACAGCTATTTTATGTGTTTAATTCATTATCCCTGAGCAGAACACAGAGCTAAATGCGCTGGATCCAATAATTATGAACCCACATGAGAACTTTTTGTGTTGACAATTTTCTTTGACATGCTACATTTTACATGCTATTTTCCCATTAGAAAAACTTGTTCTTGATCCAAAATGGTAACTTTCAAGATTGTGGCCATGTTCTGGACATAGCCGAAAAGATAGGTCCCTTCACTTATTACTTGCTGGGGTATTTAGATATGACATTTTCCCTTTAATTTCTGAAATAAAGTGGTGTCTTGGGACCTCTGACTCACCATTAGTAGATTAATTTCAAGAGACAGAATCCAATAAAGTTATACTCAGAGTACAGTATAGAAACAAGAAAAGTGCAGAATATTAAAACTATCTTTTCCTATGAAATAATCCTATAACATCTAAATGTTGTGCAAGCATTATTAGTAGAGATGGGCGAATTGATTCTAACTAAGTGGAATTCATTTAGAATTTCAGGAAAATTTCGATTCTGCACAAAATAGAAGTGTGGGGTAATTTGCGGGAACAAAGCGTGTTTTTAATTGATAAAATGGCCGCCAACACATGGCTCGACATGGAGCAGAGAAGTCTGGGAGGAAGAAAGGAGGACCCTCAATGACATGTGCAGAGATGAAGCCAATCAGAGACCGGCGGGATTCTGTGACGTCACTGCACTATATAAGTCCGCACGCGACGCTGGCTGCTCACACTCCTCTCATTGTGCTGCTGCTGCTGCATATGCTGCTGCAGAGATCTCACACAAAAGAAATTTGTTTTTAACAAGTGATTTTTGTTGGGGAGGTGTCACTGCTTTTATCAGAGACTGCTCCTCTTCCATTATAATTTTGATTCAGTTTGTGGGGTATTGTAATTGAAGTCCAGTGTGGGTCCACTTCTGCTCCGTATACATTTTAATGCCACCTAGTCAGTTCTGGAGCACATTGAATATCCAATGGTTATCTAAGCCTGTTGCTGTTGTATTCAGTAAAAGAAACAGCGTTTTTACAAGCCATATACCAGTTAACTTTTTGCTGCTGATTTCTGTAGCGCAATTTATATCCAAGGGTTAGTTAAGCGTGTTTGTGCTTTTGTAGTCAATAAACTAAACAGTGTTTTTAAATGCCAAAGATGAGGACATTTTTCCTGGTGATTTCTGTAGCGCAATTTATATCCAAAGGTTAATTAAGTGTTTGTGCTTTTGTAGTTAGTAAAAGAAATTGCGTTTTTACAAGAAAAATATTAAAAAAAAACAAGCATACAGCACTGCAATAAAGTAAAAAAACAGCGTGCCAAGCTCAGAACTATGATCCAAATCCCTCTAATATCCAAAAATATATATAAAAAAGCAGCACCACCAAAATATACCCAAAAAATGTGATTTAATCACCTAAGTCAATACAAGCAACGTTTCAACTCCTCCATGGAGTCATTTTCAAGCAAGTGTGTTCAAGATAAGCATATCCTTATATACAAATGTGCATTTACATGATTAAGACATATAATTACATGATTGAGAAGTGATTAAAAATAGAATACAAGAATACATGAATGATAATACATCAAACAATACAAAGAAGTGACATAAAAAGTGCAATGTTATGTTAATCATAAACAAACAATGAACATCAATCACACTGTAGTACAAAGGTCAATAAAAACAATTACAGATTAGCAGTGTGCTAATAAAAAATCAATGTCGATTCTCCTCACGGCGTTCCTTGGAAAAGGCCCGAAGTACAGGAGATACACTACAATAAAAAGCGCAACTGGGGTCCTTGGAAATGAAACAATGTATAGATCACAAGGGCAGGTGCTCACCTGATTCAGCTGTACAAGTCATGGTACAGCTCATATAGTCGCCTTGGAAATATGCAATGTGTTTGCAGCAGCTCCTGATCGCTCCCGCTGAGTCACCACGAGGACGCCACGAAAGATAGTCGCAGGTAGAAGGAGAAGCAGGAATTCCTCTCACTGGTTCCTACCACTCCCTGAGATGTTGTAGTCTGAATGGACTCCTAGTGAGCTACTGCCGAATGGGTATCGGATGATTATTTTGCAATAGCGCTCCTACAAATCGCTCCAATCCAGTGAGAGGAATTCCTGCTTCTCCTTCTACCTGCAACTAATAAAAAATCACATACAGCTGCAGACATAAGCTTACCCCATTCTAGATCGCATATTGTCTCGGCGCCCAGTATTATCATTCATGTATTTTTGTATTCTATTTGTAATCGCTTCTCAATCATGTAATTATATGTCTTAATCATGTAAATGCACATTTTTATATAAGGATATGCTTATCCTGAACACACTTGCTTGAAAATGACTCCATGGAGGAGTTGAAACGTTGCTTGTATGGACTCAGGTGATTAAATCACTTTTATTGGTGTAGTTTGGTGGTGCTGCTTTTTTTATATATTTTTGGTGTTTTTACAAGAGACATACCAGTTAATTTTTTGCTGCTGATTTCTGTAGCGCAATTTATATACAAAGGTTAATTAAGCATGTTTGTGCTTTTGTAGTCAGTAAAATAAACAGTGTTTTTTATAAACGCCAAAGACGAGGACATTTTTCCTGGTGATTTCTTTAGCATAATTTATATCCAAGGTTTATTTAAGCGTGTTTGTGCTTTTGTAGTCAGCAAAAGAAACAGCATTTTTACAAGCCACATACAAGTTAATTTTTTGCTGCTGATTTCTGTAGCGTAATTTATATCCAAGCATTAATTAAGCGTGTTTGTGATTTTGTAGTCAGTAAAATAAATGGTGTTTTTTATAAACGCCAAAGATGAGCACATTTTTCCTGGTGATTTCTTTAGCATAATTTATATCCAAGGTTTAATTAAGCGTGTTTGTGCTTTTGTAGCCAGTAAAATACACGGCGTTTTTACACGCCACATACCAGTTAATTTTTTCCTGGTGATTTCTGTAGCGCAATTTATAGCCAAGGGTTAATTAAGCATGTTTGTGCTTTTGTAGTCAGTAAAATAAACAGTGTTTTTAAACGCCGAAGACTAGGAAATTTTTCCTGGTGATTTCCGTAGTGCAATTTATATCCAAGGGTTAATTAAGCGTCTTTGTGCTTTTGTAGTCAGTAAAATACACAGCGTTTTTACACACCACATACCAGTTAATTTTTTTCCTGGTGATATCTGGGGCGCAATTTATATCCAAGGGTTACCCAAGCCTGTTAGTGGGTTCATTGGGAGTCAAATATAGGGGGTGTATTTATCATATACAGATATCTTCATTAAACAGAGTCTGTAAATTTTAGAACAAACAGTATGTCAGACAGAGAGTTGGCAGGCTCTTCACATGCGAGTGGCAGTGGCACAAACATTCCTGGAGCAGGCACAGGTCGCAGCACAGTAAGGGGAAATCGCAGCAGGGGTCACTCGGTGAGGCCAGAACTGCTGGTGTCATCTAGCGGTTGTGTGTTGACCAGCAACCCAAGGGTTTTTGATTGGTTGACTAGGACATCCTCTTCCTCCCAGATGACATCTGACAACCCCAGCCAAGAGTCGCTGGGAACGTCAGACACAACCCTTAGTTGGTATGGCCCGGGAGCTGGTCAGCGGCCCTCACCTGTCCTCAACCTGCCTCTGTCCCATCAGGTTCCTTCAGCCAAAGATCTACTATGTGGTCTGGGCTTACAGCCACTATACAGCGAGGATGAACAATTTGAGGACAGTCAGCAGCTACTTGGCAGCGAAGTAATGGGGCTGACATCCCCTGCTTCTTGCAGTAGGCAGCAAAGTATGGATGTGGAGAGTGGCATGGGAGGCCATGTTCTGAGGGGTCAGCCTCTGAATACCAAGACCATTGAGGAGGACAGCAGTGAAGATCCAACAATAATCGATGATGATGTAGCCGACCGCACTTGGGAGCCGGGTGAAGCAAGGGCTTCATCATCATCATCAGGCAGGGGCGTTGCTAGGCTGTTTTATTCGGGGCACAAGCCCCGAATGAAACAGGCTGTGCCCCGAACCTCTTACTTACCAGCTGTCCCGGAAGGTCCGCGAGCCTCCCGCAAATAGGGGAAGTTTCCTGGACTCAGCGACAGCTGGTAAATCTCCTGCAGCCCGGGGCTCTTTAAACAGGAGCAGCGCAGTGGCATCGTCATTAGACACTGCCCGACATCACTGAAAGCAGGGGCCGCCCGGCCGGCAGCTAGACTGTGAAGCCCGTGCTCACAGTGTGATTGATGGGTGAGGGGCCGGGGATCAGGCCGCAAAACTAGTTGTCCTGTGCCGGCTTCCTCCTCCCCCCTCCCCTCTGTACAATGCTAGAGGCTCGGAGAGGAGAGGCTGGAGGGAGGGGGTGAGCCAGCAAGCGAGAAGCCCTCACATAACTGCCGGCCAGCAGCAGTATCACCATGTGCAGTGGAAAGCATGAAGCAATGGTTCAGGTGAGCAGAATACAAGGTGTCTGCAGCTGCTGGACATCAGAGTATTGTACCTGCCTTCTCCCACAGTTTTTCTGCCTCTTGCTCTGGTGTCCCCTCTATGTGCTCTCCATAGTGAAATTCCACGATATACAGTGCAGAGTTGTCTTCACCCTAAAGGGCAGGGTGACCCCTCCACCATATACAGAGAGGAGGCAGGTCTTTATTCTTTTCATTTTGGGTCACATTGTGCTGTGGCCCCTTTTGGGACCTCTGTTGGAATATGTGAAAATATGGGAAAAACACATCCCAACAGATCCTACAACTAGAGATGGGCGAATTAATTCTAACAAAGTGGAATTCGTTTAGAATTTCAGGAAAACATTGGTTCTGAATGAAGTCGAAGTTTGGGGTACTTCGGGTGAACGAAGTGTGCTTTTGATTGATAAAATGTCTGCGAGCACATGGCGTTACATGGGGCAAAGAACTGTGGGAGGAAGAAGGGCATAGCCTGCATGACATGTGCAGAGATGAAGCCAAGCAGAGACCGGCGGGATTCTGTGACGTCACCGCACTATATAAGTCCGGGCGCGACGCTGGGAGCTCATACCGGTCTCACTGTACTGATTAGGGAAGGTGCTGCTGCGGCTGCTTGTGATAGCTCTTACTGAAGAACTGATTTTTATACAGCGATTTTTGGGGGGTGTCTCAGCTTGTCTCAGAGACTACTTCTCTTAACGTTCTATTTCTGATTTTGTGGGGTATTGGATCTGAAGTCCAGGTGTGCCAGCAGCTGCATATACATTTTAATGCATCGCCACAGAAACATTAATTCCAAGGGGGACCTAAGCCTTTTCCGTTTTTTCATTTAAAAAACAGCGTTTTACAAAAAAAAAACCCAACTCTTTTTTTTGGCTGCTCAATTTTTTTCCGAAAATTTACACCCCAGGGTTAAAAAAGCTTGTTTGCTGCTGTGGTGACTAAAAAAAACCGCTTTCAACCCCAAAAAAAATACATTTTTCCTGTAGCAAATTCACAAGCAAAGGGTTAATTACATTTTTTTCTCTTGTTGTGCGCAAAAAAAAACACGCCATTGTAACCATACAAACAGTATTTGTGGTTCCCAAAATTGTTTGGCGCAATTTACATCCAGGGGTTTTAATTAAGCTTTGTTTTGCGCGGGGGGGTACAAAAAAACCCTTTTTTACCGCCAAAAAATAAATTTTTTCCCTTTCCATAATTTACAACAAGGGTTTAAATTTCAAATTTTTTTTCTTTTGTGTAGGTAAAAAACACGCCATTTAAAACCATAAAGCAGTATTTGGGTTGCTCAATTGTTTTTGGGACAAATTTTTTATCCAGAGTTAATTAAGCGTTGTTTTCAGCTGTGGTTACTCCAAAAACCCTCAATTTTTACCCCAAAAAAATATACATTTTCCTGTACAAATTTACAAGCGAAAGGTTAAATTACAGTTTTTTCTCTTTTTGGTAGCGTAAAAAAAAACGCCTTGAACCGCAAAAAACGGGGAGTTTTTTGGGTTTCTCAATTCTTTTCGCAATTTACACCAGGGGTTAATTAAAACATTGTTCGCGTTGTGGTCATAAAGAAACCTTTTTTTTCACCGCCAAGAAGAATTTTTTCCTGTAGCAAATTCATACCGAAGGGTTTAAATTTAAACCGTTGGGGCTTTTAAAATTCAGTAAAACACAGGTTTTTAAACGCACATACAAGTAAATTTTTTCCCGGGCCTTTGAAGCGCGAATTTTTATCCAAGGTTACCCCAAGGGTTTTACTGGGTTCATTTGGAGTTTAAATACAGGGGGATAATTTTTCAATACAAATCATCACAAAAAGTGTCTTACTTTTAGAACAAACGTATTCAACAGAGAGGTGGCAGGGTCTTTACCCGCAGCGGCATGGCACAAATTCCTGGAGCAGGGCCCCGTCCAGCACAACAAGGGGGCACGCAGCAGGGGGCACACTGAACCTGAACTGACGGGGCATCTAGGGCCGTGGTTTTTTTCACAACCCAATGGTTTTTGATTGGTTTTTACTAGGGGCCCTCCCCTTTTTTCCCAGATGAATTGACAACCCCCCGCCAAGAGCGGTGGGAACGTCAACACAAACCCTTAGTTTGGGATGGCCCCGGGGGCAGCAGCGGCCCTCACCTGTCCTCAACCCGCCCTTCCCATCTGGTTCCCTCACCAAGATCACATTTGGTCCGGGGTCAGCGCCACTATATGCGAGGAAGAACAATTTGAGGAGGGGAGTCACACACTTGGGATGAAGAAATGGGGGCCCAAAATCCCCCGCTTCTTGCAGTAGGGGGGGCAAAGTATAAGTGGAGAGGGGGGATGGGGGTCAGTTTTGAGGGTCAGCCTCTGCAAAACCAAGACCGGTGATGAGGACAGAGTGACATGAAACACAAATTGAGATTGTAGCCGACCGCACTTGGGACCGGGGTTTAAACAAGGGGGTTTATCTTTTTCAGGAGAACAGGGCGTCAGCTTGCGCGTCAGGCAGTGGCGCAGCCAGCAAGTGGGTTGTGTGGCCGTGAGTCAGCAGGGTAGAAGCAGTGTGAGGTTGGGAGCCAAGCGGTCACGGGGTAAAAAACCCGCTTCACAGGTCCAAAAAAGTAGCGGCACAGGGGCTCAGCGAGGTAACGGCGGTAGTAGTCACTCAGTGCAGAGCGTTGGCGGTAAAATCAGCTACTCGGCGGTGTGGCAGTTCTTTGATAAGACACCGGAGGAGCCGAATGTGGGTATATGTAGAATCTGTGGGCAGAAAGTGAAGCGTGGCCAGGGAGCTAACGTTGGCACCACGGCCCTGCGTCAACACATGCAGCGTCACCATCCGGTGGCCTGGAAGAAACGTGGCTCAGATGTGGTGGTCCATCCTGCCGCCGCAGCAACAGCAGCAGCAGCGCCCAGTGGCACACATGCCATTTCAGCTTGTCAAGGCTCCACCACCTCTGCAGAAGGGAGCTGTTTCTCTTTGACATCATCTCCCGGTCCAGATGCTCCTGCTCCTCGCTACTCATGGCGCCAGCAGTCGTTCAGCGAGGCGATTGCAAAGAGACAACAGTATGCGTCCAAACCATCCTAAGTGCAGGCAGCTGACCATGCTCCTGTCCAAGTTGTTGGTACTGCAGTCCCTCCCTTTCCAAATGGTGGACTCTGCACCATTCAGAGAACTAATGGCTTGTGCAGAGCCGAGATGGAGAGTTCCAAGCCGTAATTTCTTTTCCAAAAAGGCAGTACCAGCACTTCAGAAATATGTAAAACAGAAAGTGGGCCAGTCCTTGAGCTTATTTTGTTTGTCCCAAGGTGCACGACAGCGCGGACGTCTGGAGCTGTAACTACGGTCAGGGCCAGTACATGTCCTTTACTGCCCACTGGGTGAATGTGCTTCCTGCCCAGGCACACCAATAACTTGGACAGGAGACGCCGCTTTCTCCTCCACGTTGTCAAACTGCTGCGGTTGCGCCAATGTCCGCCTCCTCCTCCTCCACCACCACCACCATCTCAGCCTCCACAAGTACTGCTCCATCATACCACATGTGTAGGGCATAGCGATGTCATGCAGTTCTACAGCTGGACAAAAATCCCGAAACAGCGTTGTCTGTAGATGAGAGATACTGGCTTGGCGAAAAAATCCTTTTTGCTTTCTCAAGACTCGGTGAGTCAAAAGCAAATTGAGGATTTTGTTACAACCAACAGAGGGCGCTGTGGGGCTCTCAGCCCCTTTCCCATAATGCCTTGTGATAGCAGATGCTAATAGAGGGCGAAAAGGCAAAACAAAAAACTCTACAAGCCGTTCTTCCGGTGCTTTCCTTAAGTAGAGATATTCCCTTCCTGATCTATCCTATGGCTCCCACACCCCAAGACAGTATCTTCTCTACTCTGCACTGAAGAGGGACAAAAATCCCGAAACAGCGTTGTCTGTAGATGAGAGATACTGGAATTGTGCTAAAAAATCTTTTGGCTTTTCAAGACTCGGTGGGTCAAAAGCAAATTGTGGATTTGTTACAACCAATCAGAGGGCGCTGTGGCTTCTCAGCCCCTTTCCCATAATGCATTGTGATATTGCAGATGTATAAGTAGAGGGCGAAAAGGCAAAACAAAAATTACAAGCCGTTCGTACGGTGCTCTCCTTAAGGAGAGATCTTCCCCTCCTCAGCTACCCGATGCCTCCCACAAGCCAGCAGTATCTTCTCTATCTGCACTGAAGAGGGTAAAAATCCCGAAAACGCGTTGTCTGTAGATGAGAGATTATGGGCTTGGCTTAAAAATCCTTTTTGCTTTCTCCAAGACTCGGTGGGTCAAAGCAAATTGAGGATTTTGTTACAACCAACAGAGGCACTGTGGGTCTTCTCAGCCCTTTCCCATATATCCATGTAAGACAGGCGTTTAGCTGGAATACCCTTTGTTGCACCTGTTGATATCATGATTGAAGGTTCAGCAGGTATTACAGTTTCCTCTTCAGGTAACTTGAGAGTCGACCCACACTTTCAGCGTCTTCTTCCTTGGTTTTCTGAGATTTGTGGACTGTCGGTTGATTCTGTGGTCAAGTGGAATTACTGGTAACTTCATGAAATTTGAGTGATACGGAGTTTATCATCTATTACTACATCTCTGCTAATTGTACACCTTGTTGGTCTCTGGGTGCAGGATTCTGTATCCTTTTTGGGTTTCACTGTAGCCTACCAGGACTCCTTCTCTAGCCTGAACTTCCCATTTTGTACGCTTTTCTCTAGGAACATGCACAATGCTTTACTTCCAAATATTCTTATGTGCTTTAATTCAGGTTTTATTTTTGTTCCATTGCTTCATATGGAGTTTTCTTTGTGCTTTCCCTGGTAATCTGTTTTGAAGTAGCAAGCAGTCATTATTGCTTCTTCCTTAATATGTTGTTGGTAACTCGGCATCAAAAAGCATACTTCTTCCACTTTCACAAAGTAGTTGGTTTTCCTCTCTGCAGACACATTCTGTTCTGGTGTGGTATGGTATGGTGGTCTGGAAACACGATTCCATTCTTTTTTAATATGGCTTGTGTCTTTCCACTTGTGTTTCAGTTCCTTGTGTCAGCACCAAAACGTCTTCCAAATTTGTTGGATACTTCAGCTAGGTACTCTTCTAGTTTTTCTCTGCAACTTCATCTTTGCTATGAAGCAGTACACAATTGTATATCTGGAGTAATCATCAATAAATGTGAGAAAATATCTCTTCTTTCCAGTGTTTGAGTAATCATTTGGACCACACACATTCTGTATTGAATCAAGTCCAGTGGCTGTGTGATGTAGTGGTGCTTTGTTTAGGAAATGATTTCCTGTCATTTTACCTTTAAGGCAGCTAGTAACGTCATATTCTGACTGCATTGGTCAATTTTACGCCGTTAGCAAGCTCTTCCTGAACTAGTTTCTTATTGATTCTGGGTCCCTATGCACAAGACGTCGATGCCACACATGGATGCAATTCTCGTGTTCTGTTTGACGTATTTAAACCAGTCTCCTGATATTGTAACTGGTACAATACATCTTTGTTATCCTTTGCAAGGTATGACCTCCTCTCTTGTGAGGATGCAGCTGTCATCATAAAAAGTAAACTACATTCACTGTTTGTGAGTTTCTTCACTGATAACAAGTTTGCTTTTCAAGACTTGGAACTTAGAGCAAATCCTTTACTTGGATCTTTATGGTTTCTGTTGGAGAGACTTGGCAGGGGAGGTAGCCCGCTCATATTCCTTCTGAAGTTATATACGGACCATTGGCTAAGGTGACTTTTTCTGATTTGCTTTGGTTCCAGGTTAGAAAAGAAACTTTGTATTTGTCATGTGACTTGGGCACCGGAGTCTATGCACCAAAACATGTCTTGCTGATATTGCCTGTACTTGTATTAAATGCTGATTCAGCACACACAGTGTCCTTTTCTTCTTTAATAGCACTTTCTGTAGCTCTTCCCACATGTTCTTTGCAGTGTTACATTTGCATATGTGTACAATCTGGTCATCATCTATAGTGAGGGAGATGTGCTCTGTGCTTTCTGTCTTCTCTATCAATTCCTCTGATGGAGGATCAGGCTTGGGCTCCTGTACTTGTATTAAATGCTGATTCAGCACACACAGTGTCCTTTTCTTCTTTAATAGCACTTTCTGTAGCTCTTCCCACATGTTCTTTGCAGTGTTACATTTGCATATGTGTACAATCTGGTCATCACTATAGTGAGGGAGATAGTGCTCTGTGCTTTCTGATCATTCTCTATTCCTTTCTCTGATGGGAGATAAGGATTGGGCTTCACTGTGTATAATTCCACTTTCCTTCTTTTATTCGAAGCATCTTCACCTTTTATTTCCAGGATTGTTTGTTCTGGTTTGTCTGGCTTGCCACTGAGAATGTCAAAGGATTGTAACTAGATGCCATCTATCTTCTTAGTTAATTTCTCAATGTTCACTACATTTACTGTTCTGGGATACTGGAATGCTTGGATAACTGGGATACTTGGATACGGGGCCCATAACCTGTTAGCAGGCAGATTATCCAGATTATTATCCCAGTACTTGAACAGCAAAAGACTTTATTCTTGAAGTGAACAGTATAACTTCTCGAGCAACACATGAGAACATGTCTGAATCTTATCTGTCCATTGCAGTAACAAAATCTGAGCTGTTCAAACCAAAAAAAGCAAATAAGAGGAGTTATTTGGTAAAAGTATGAATAACTTTATTGTAAATTACAAATATTAAAATCGTTAAAGATTAATGACGGTGTACAAAAGACAAAAGACCAAAAGACAAAAACAAAAACGAGCGCAAAATCCCAAAAGTATACAACAAAGTTGTTTAGGTAATGACTATAGTTAAAACATATAACGCCATCTAACATACTTCCCTGTACACTGACATAACCCACAAATATTATTTATGGGGTCAGCTAAGCTAGAAGGGTAGTTAAGTAACCACTAATTCCCTATAAGTGTTGGAAGTTAGGATCGCTGTCCCATATTCAAATGTGAGAGGTTGCATGCAGGATGATAGGTAGGCGGCACTAAATTAGTCCAGCATATTTACCAGAGAGATATTGTAAGGTAGCGCTCGTGACCCCAACGCGCGTTCGCCCACTGATGTTGCTTCATCAGGGGTATATCAATTGAAAGTGTGAAACTCAATAAATAGAGTTCCCATAACTAAATCAGCAGGGGATGATTAGCGGCGCGTGCGCCGTGTTCGGAGGGAGCCGCGTCAATGCCCCGCTTCCGGCAGTCCCGCAGAGGCGCGCATGCGCGAAAGCAATGCACTTCCGCACATGCGTACCACGCGTCATCGGACGCCGAAGCTGGGAAGGCGTCAAGGCTCACACACTGCGCTCGCTGCACAATCCCGCGCTGTACTTATTACCTTTGAATCCAGGCACTAGTTATGTTGCACAAACACTACAGGCCACGCGCTAGCATTGGCTTTTTTTTTTTATATCGTAAGTATTCTCAAAGCGCTGACTTCAATAGGCAACAAGATGATATAAAGGAAGCTATGACAAAAAGACATCTATAAAAGTTAAAAACACAGCAGTCATTAGTCTTCCATATCATCCTTTAGATCTCAGTATTCAAGATGGAAGTTGTTTCAAAATTACTGATTTCCATCAATTAGTTAGTATGGTTCTCAAAAATTATTTACTACTTTTTCAAGAAATGGATTACTGGTAAAGAGAAAAAAAAGAGAGAAAAGAAATAGAATTAAAATCACACAAACACAACCCATGTTAAAAATATATATATATATATGGATTTTAGGAGCAGAATGGATTAGGCAATCCAAGGGAAGTGTCTTAATGGCATTATCTAAAGTCAGAGAAATGGGGGCAAAGTTTACTTTTCATTTAAACCAACCGGTGCCATTGTGTCACAGAAGGGAGATCCATTTAGTTTCCCTTTGTTCCAATGCTTGCATATAATTACCACCCCTAATCCCTAGATGAATGACATCAATGCCATGGACTTTTAACATATCGGCATCAGCCGCGTGGAACTTCAAGAAATGTCTCGGGAGGGTTTTAAGTTGAGAAGGGTCATCACAATTTTTGGCCAATCTCAGCACACATGAGAACATGTCTGAATCTATCAGTCCATCTGCAGTAAACAAAATCTGAGCTGTGTCTTCCTCTCACAGTTTTTTTTTTGTTTTAAACAGCCTAACTTTATCAACAATGACAATATCCCTTGACAAAGGCTCACACATGCAATACATACAAAAGTGGTTGTTGCACACAGTAATAAGTATTATTCCAACAACTGCAGACACCCACGGCACCCAACGGGTCCTATTAATTACAGTGTGTCCATCAGGTTTCTGCTGTGGTATCTGCAGTTGAGAAGGAAGAAATGTTGAATGTGATTTTTTTCTGTCTCAACCAAACAAAACCAGGCAGAAGATCTGATGGATCCAAGCTAAAACCTCTGACGCAGATGTGAAATACCAGCCTTACGGAGGGTTTTCAAACTGCTTGATAGTTTGTAAGTCCAATAAAGGGTAAGATTTAAAAATAAAATATTTACCTTGTGAACCCACTAATTCAAGTGCACAGCATGTCCTTGTGCAGCAAATTACAGTCCATGGTAGTGAAACTTAATTGGGCTTGCCACATTGTCTGCAAATTCACAGTGAGCTAATGTGAATGTGAATTTTTCCCTTCTATTTTATGATAAGTATACGTTCCTTTAGATTCTTTTTTTCAACAGTTATGGAATAGGCTTACAAACTGTGACATGGATATAAGTTTCTCTGTAAAAAAGAATCCATGCCACAGCTCACAATGGGGTGTGAAAAATGCCGTGTGAACCCCGCCCTACAGAGAAAAACATAACACAGAGGGCCCGAGCCCCGGATGTTTTGGGACCCTAGCAACGCCCCTTTCATCAGGAGAAGAGGGCGTTAGCTTGCGCGTCAGGCAGCGGCGCAGCCGGCAAGTGGGTAGTGTGGCTGTGAGTCAGCAGGGTAACAGCAGTGTGAGGTCAGGAGCCAAACGGCCTCGGGGTAGAAAACCTGCTTCTCAGGTCCAAGAAAGTAGCGGCACAGGGGCTCAGCGAGTAGCGGTGGTAGTAGTCACTCAGTGCGGAGCTTTGGCGTTAAAATCAGCTACTCAGTGATGTGGCAGTTTTTTGCTAAGACACCGGAGGAGCTGAACATGGGTATATGTAGAATCTTTGGGCAGAAAGTAAAGCGTGGCCAAGGAGCTAACATTGGCCCCACGGCCCCGCGACAACACATACAGCGTCACCATCCGGTGGCCTGGGAGAAACATGGCTCAGATGTGGTGGTCCATCCTGCCGCCGCAGCAACAACAGCAGCAGCGCCCAGTGGCACACATGCCATTTCAGCTAGTCAAGGCTCCACCACCTCTGCAGAAGGGAGTTGTTTCTCTTTGCCATCATCTCCTGGTCCAGATGCTCATGCTCCTCACTACTCATGGAGCCAGCAGTCGTTCAACGAGGCGATTGCAAAGAGACAACAGTATGCGTCAACCATCCTAAGGTGTAGAAGCTGACCATGCTCCTGTCCAAGTTGTTGGTCCTGCAGTCCCTCCCTTTCCAAATGGTGGGCTCTGCACCATTCAGAGAATTAATGGCCTGTGCCGAGCCGAGCCAAGCCGTAATTTCTTTTCCAAAAAGGCAGTACCAGCCCTTCACAAATATGTAGAACAGAAGGTGGGCCAGTCCTTGAGCTTATCGGTTTGTTCCAAGGTGCACGGCAGCGCGGATGTGAGGAGCTGTAACTACGGTTAGGGCCAGTTACAGCCCACTGGGTGAATGTGCTTCCTGCCCAGCTACACCAACAACTTGGACAGAAGTCACACATGGGAGGAACTGATCCACGTCATGCAGCAAGAAATCAATGTGTGGCTTTCTCCAACTGAAAATCGGATCCATGGTGATGAACAATGGGAGGAATATGGTGTCGGTTCTGCACCGAGGAGGGATGTTCCATGCGCCCTGCATGGCGCATGTGTTCAATCTGGTTGTGAAAAGTTTCCTGAAGTCTTCCACCGATCTTCAGAAGATTCTGAAAATGGCCGAGAAACTGTGCATGCACTTCATCCATTCCTACAAAGTCAGGAACACCCTCCTCGAGTTGCAGCGGCAGAACGGCCTCCCCCAACACACTCTGATATGCAATGTTTCCACCCGTTGGAATTCCAGCCTGCACATGTTGGACCGACTGTATGAACAGAGAAAGGCCATTAACGATTTTTTGATGATCCAGGCAGACAAGAGTACTCCCCTGTGTAACTTGATGTCAGACAGTGGCAGGTCATGCGTGACACCTGCCTTTTGCTGCGTTCGTTAGAGTAGGCAACGTTATTTGTCAGTCGCCAGGACTATGGGATGAATAACGTCATTCCACTGCTTCATCTCGCGGCCACATGAGTCTGGTGGGGACTGAACTGGAGGAGGAGGAGGACATTGGAGCACAAGCATTGGCTGGTGAAATAAGTGGTTTTTCTACCCAGGTGACAGGAGAGGAGGAGCAAGAGCAGCTGGAGGAGGTAGATGGAGAAGAGGAAGACGAGGCAGATGCCCCCCAAGCACTATGGCAGTATACAGTGGAAATGGAAGCAGGGAGTCCCTCAGAGTCACCTGCGCACGTAGCCCACAGCATGCTGATTTGCCTGGCTAGTGACAGCCGAATAGTCACCATCCGGCAGAGGGATGACTTCTGGCTCTCCACCCTCTTGGACCCTCGCTACTAGTCAAGATAGGAGCCTTTTTCCAGCTGCTGAGAGGGGGGACAAACTCAAATACTATAGAGAAATCCTCCGTAGTCAGTTTGCTGCTGCCTATGTGCAGCATAGTCCATCCTCTGAC
Organism: Phyllomedusa bahiana; assembly: GCA_025379985.1. Taxonomy (NCBI): domain Eukaryota; kingdom Metazoa; phylum Chordata; class Amphibia; order Anura; family Hylidae; genus Phyllomedusa; species Phyllomedusa bahiana. The sequence goes on from JAODAL010040398.1 coordinate 19,787, forward strand.
AGGTCTGTCCGGGGGGTTCCTCAGCGCTCACGTACCACTGCCACGGCTGCGGTGGGAAGATGGGGTGGTAGGAACAGTACCAGCTTCATCAGCAGCAACCTAAGTCTGGAGTCGCTGATGAGCAGCTTCCTTCACCTGCCTACTGAGGAGGGCACTCACCATCATCAGGCAGGACCTGGAACAGACCCTGAACCAACAGGTGGTGATAACAGTGGAGAAGCTGTCCAGCCCGAACAGAAGAGTGGATACAGAGCAGGTGTTCAGGGAGGCGGGGGCCATCGTTACCCCAAGGAGATCCCGCTTGTCCACCGTAAATGTGGAATGACTGACCTTTGTCAAGAAGAATCAGGCTTGGATTGGCCAGGATTTCCACACACCAATGCCTTAGGTTTCAGATTACATCAGCCATGATGCCTCACCAAAACTGTGAGAAATTAGTCTGTATTCAAACTACCTACCTCAGCCACTATTCTGATGCCACCACCCGCCTGATGCCACATATCTTCTGCCAGTTTCTCCATCTGCCTACCACCATCTTTACCAGGGACTGGTATTGCCACCCACCTCCACACTGTCATTGTGCCACTCTCTGACCTCATGCTGCTGCTGCTGTGGCTGATGCCGTCACCTCCACACTGTGTCATTGTGCCACTGTTTGATCTCATGCTGCTGCTGTGGCTGCTGCCGTGACCTCCACACTCTGTCTTTGTGCCAGTCTCTGGCCTCCTTCTGTTTTTGCTACCTCCAGTTTGTCATTGTGCCACTGTATGACCTCATGCTGCTGCTGTGGCTGCTGCCGTGACCTCCAGACTCTGCCATTGTGCCACTCTCTGACCTCATGCTGCTGGTGTGGTTGCTGCCGTGACCTCCACACTCTTTGATTGTCCCACTCTGTGGCCTACTCCTGTTTTTGCCCCCTCCAGAATGTCATTGTGCCACTGTCTGACCTCATGCTGCTGCTGTGGCTGCTGCCGTGACCTCCACACTCCAAGCACCCCCAAGCACCGTGGCAGTATACAGTGGAGATGGAAGCAGGGAGTCCCTCAGAATCACTTGCACACATGGCCCGCAGCATGCTGATTTGCCTGGCTAGTGACAGCCGAATAGTCACCATCCGGCAGAGGGATGACATCTGGCTCTCCACCCTCTTGTACCCTCTCTACCGGTCCAAAATGGGAGCCTTTTTTCCAGCTGCTGAGAGGGAGGACAAATGCAAGTACTATAGAGAAATCCTCCGTAGTCAATTTGCTAATGTTCCGAAACCATTTTTGGCCAAGGCAATTCTACCTCCGTCAGCCTCATCATTAATAGCTAAAAAAAGTTCCAACGCAGTTTATTATGAAGTATAATCGTGGTAGTTTGAATCCAGTTTTTGCGTGAGCCTCGTCCGTCATATCGTACCTCTTGCCTCCGTCCCTTGACCATGATCCATGCCGGCTGTCCTGACCTTACGCTTGTCCCCGACTCCAAGTTTGCTTTACGATTTTGTACCTTGCTACACCTCGGCTGCCACCGCAAGCAATTCACGTCAGGGGTAGCGACCTGGTAGACTCCCGCTGCAGCAAGTCCATCCCGCTTTGCGGCAGGCTCTGGTGAAAACTGGGACCTACTTAGATTCCACTCCCTGGCGTTGCTACTGCCATCGTCCCCTTACTGTGCTGAGACCTGTGGTGGCTCCAGTAACCTACTACTGTGTTCTTTGATGCTATTGTAGGATCTTAGCCCTCAGCTTGTTTTTTTCTAGCTGGCGCTGCCATGAATTTATCAGGCTGCATTCCTGCTTCAGTTTTTTGGTCAGTTTTGCCCCCGTAAGTGCCCAGGGAATTTTAGAGTGAAGCGGTTCTAAGAGCGGCGGCAGTCATGTGCGTGTCATACTAAAACACAGCATTGTATGAAAACAAAACCAAGCTCCATCTGCATATTTAAGCATGGCACAATGTTCCACAGCACCCTACAGGCTCTCTGCAGCCTGGAAATAGCTGTTTTATAACGTGATTTATAACGCAAATTAATTTGGGACGAAAATAACTTTGTCGGGAAATTCGGCGAAGTTGGCGAATCGAATTTTTGAAAAATTCGCCCATCTCTTATTATTAGTCATCATTATAAGTATTTTTGGTTGCTCAAAAAGTAATTACCAAGGTAGCCTAAAAAAGTTAATATTTTCAGCTGTGGGGATTTGCTAGATTACCTTAAATAATATATTTGTACAGTCTTGTCAATGAGAATCCTTTCTACTTAGATCCCAGCTGATAAAGGTTAGGTGGCCACTGTGCTGCCTACTGAAATGTAAATCAAAATGTGATTGATACTGTCCCTAGAGTTTGGCATCTGAACATATAGCTACTATGAGGGTCCCTTGAAAATGGATATGGATTATGATTGTCAGGTCTGGCTCCCTAAAGAACTTGTAATTCAGACTAGAACAGGCAAAGTAGGCATGTATTAGAGAAATGTAGGCGCAAGGAAGAAAAGGTTTTGCTAACTTGTGACAACCTTGAGCACTATTCCCTCCACATAGTGCCAATAGATTTGTTTATGTACAGGGTAGAACAAGCCTTTTGATGTTGTGTCTAAGGCTAGATTCAGATCTACATTGCAGGTTCCATTTGAAGCCTCCATTGCAGTTTCCATAAAAAATTACAAAATAGAGCAACGTTTTTGTTATCTATTAACTATTGCCACAATTTCATTTTATACCTCCTGCATCCAGCTCTTCAGCTCTGTGTGCTCAGAAGGGTGCGTGTGTGATTTGTTTGAATTGCATATCATGTGATCCTGCAGGATATCACCAGGCCTTTCTTCTCTTTAGTCAAAGAAAGGTCTGTTTATCTGTAGAACTGTAAGTAGCTACATTGTAGCTAAGAGGTAAAACGTTTGCCTCCAGGCACAAGGGTCCTCGGTTCAAATCCCTGCAGGAACCAAACCTGTGGATTTTATTTCTCTTCATCACTGCACGTATCTGATTAAAGTTTCTTTTTTTTATTTGCACTGTTTGAGTAATTACTAAGGAGTACAGAGGACGGGAGTAGAATGACAGCACCTGGGGTTTGAACACTCAGTAGCTGCCTGAGAGTAAGGTGATGTCTGAGCATGTGCAACCAGGACTGAGAAGCTCTCAGCCCTGGCCGTATCCCCTGGAGACGAGCTGTAAACAATGGACCACTAAAGGAGCAGCTAAGACAAAAATGGTCCAGAATTTTTAATAATGATGAATGGTGAAAATGTTCATTATTTAATTTACAAATTTCCCACGTCAATTTTACATTGTGGCAAAACCCCTTTAAGACAATAACCTGATGTAGTAAATGAGTCCATTAGGCACCATTAGTGTCTGTTATGAAGCAGATCTAGCTCCACATCTGTGATGAATGATATGGAAATCCCAACTTAGCTGTGAACTATGCCTTATTTAGGCATAAAAATGTATAATATGCATTTTACACAATCCATTAAGATTTACAATTTTGAGCTTGAAGTTTTAAAACTAAGGGATATGCAGTAACTACTTAAATTCACATTTTGGAGACGAAGATCTTTCTTTCCTCTGATTTTTGAGCCATGTCTTGTTTTTTTACATGCAGTAATGATTCAGTCTACGAGTTGGTAATTTTCTGCTTGATAAATCATGCAATCTCCAAGATAAAATCACCAGGATTTACATTATAAAGCAATCCTCCTACTGGTTAATCTACAACATCATAATAGAGTCTTTTTCATTTACATCTAAACGGCTTTTAATATTTTATGTGTGCATTGAGTTAACTAAAGTACTATATAAAATAAAACTGTTATGCAATGTGAAAATTAGAGCTGTAGTTTCTTCCCCATGTTCATACACAGCTATAACTTTACTAAATTTGTCCCCCCATGAATGAAATGTAACATTCTGCACATACATGTAAACACTATACTTATATTGCACATAAGTATAGTGTAATGTTCTTTCAACAAATTTTATTGCAGGAAAACAAACACACAGGAAATTGCAAATAGTTCAAGAAAAAATGTAAAAAGGGTGGATTCAAGGGGCCATGAGGCACGTAAGGAAAACCGGAGAAACTAAGGACCTGGATGATGAGGAACACCAGAGGAACCACAGATGGGACACAGACCAGGAAAACAGGAATGGATGCTCAGCGGACAGGATATATGGACAGATGTCCAGCAGATAGGATACATGGATGGATGTCCAACAGACAGGATACAGGGACAGATGTATAGCAGTCAGGAAACAAAAAGAGGCAGAAACTAAAACAGGAGTCCAGACAACCAGAAGCACTGTACAGGAACCAACAGGCAAAACACAAACGCAGACCGTGAATGCAACAACTGGCAGGGCTAAATAGTTCCTCCAGGGAGGGTGATGGACAGCACCTGTGACTGGTGAAGTCAAATGTTTAACTGCTGCCCTGCTAAAAGGCAGACATTTTTTTTACTAGCTACAGCACTACAGCTACCAAGGTCAAAGTGCATGTTGTGGTTAAGAATGTGGTACAATACTTGGTGTACCCCCTTTTACGAGGGATCTTCAGACTCTCAAGATGTGGAACAAGAAACCAGCTCATGATCCAGCGGAACAGTATAAAATGCTTCCAATTTATTAATCCATAGTAAAATGCAAATTGAGGGAGCAAAAAACACCAGATTAGTAATGCTCACAACATGCAATATTCAACTTCCTGCGGACTTGTTTTGGACAAGCAGAATCCATAAATGTAGAATAAGACTGGACATGTTTAAACACTTGTTAAGAACACATCTGGGAGGAAGCGCATGAGTGCTACCTACCATTCAGATTGACTTAAACAACTGCCAATCAACAATCGCAAAACATAGGAGAGAATCATATGGAGAGATCTGAATCATATATAGATAAGAACAGAAATGGGGAATACACAATTATCTACACAAAATTGAAGTCTATTATTTTCTATGGAAAATTAGTGTTGATAAGTTATATCCAGTTTATTATTTAGGCCTGTTGGGATTCTGGTATCGAAGTCGAAATTCCATTTGGATTCTCGACTAGTCAATTTTTATGTAAATTACCACCTCTGGCAGGTCTAAGGATTTTTTCTATGCCTATGAAGGAAAACTATTCTTCCGTATTGCATCAGAGAGATGTCTTGATGCTGATTTTAAGGAGGCCTGTAGTACAACCTACATATTGCAGGTTATATTGCAGTTAATCATATAAATTACAAATTTAGTATTGCAATAAATGTAAGTTTGTATTTAAGAATTTTTTCCATCATACATAGAAGAAAGATTTGTGGTATTTTTTGCATAACGGCATCCTGTGCATAATTTATGGCTGCATTTATAGAAATCCTTCATACTGAACCATGTTGGATCTCTCAATGTATTGACATTTAGTATGCTTGCCAACAACACAGACCCTAAAGTAAGTGGCCTTCCTGGTACAAATCTCAAACTTGTCTGTAATAAATCCTGCTTCTCCTTAGTAATGTACAATAAGGGTAAATGCCTTTTAATGATAGAAATAATATGAGTGTATTGTGGACTGAATGTAGTACTAAAGGTCATTTGATAAGTTTTATCTAACATTTCTATCTTGTTCTTTTTATTGGAAAAATTTGAAGTCTGTCAATGATAGCCCACCTTTTCTTCGCTGTATTGAGAGATCTTTGTGGGTAAGCTCTTGCTTGAAGTCTCTGACATGAAACCTGTTCAAAAAAACTGATAGGTAACATGGTTAGAATAATTTCTTTTGCTTCTAACTATTCTTGAGCAAACAGTAAAAAGTTCTAGTTTGATTAGAAACTCAAACTTTTGTGAGTTTGGTTCGATGTTCTATTCGAACTCGAACTTCGAACCTTATTAAAGTCAATGGGAGAACATGTTCTGGTTAATTTTTATACCTATACAGGTGAGGAGAATCTGGAATTACCATCCATAACAGTAAACTTTATATGTGGAACAACTTAGTAAAGAAAATTTGTCTCTAAGAGTGACAGAAAAACATAGAGAGGCTAAAATCCTTTCAATGGCTAACTGAAAAGATTAAGACAGCTTGCAAGCAAGGGAGTGGCTATAGGAGGTGCAGCGGGGACCCAAAAGCACATTTGACACATAGGAGATTTAGAGACGATGTGTTATACAATTACTAAACCCCCAAAACTGAAAAGACGGAACTTTTGGGCACTGAGTATCATTTAGCAAATCCAAGCATTCTGTATAATATATATCCATGTATATAAAAGTTAGGTGTTATGTGAGCCTTCAAATGTCTTCAAATAAAGATGCACCCAGCAATACCAAACTCCCTAACTATTGATGTCTATGGAGAGGAAAATGCTATCTAACTAAGAGCATCTGTACACTACAGAGAGTGAGCTGAAAATGGCGTTCACAATGCAATACAGTGAAAAAAAAAAAAATATATATATTTTATATATATAAAATTATAATATTATATATATATATATATATATATATATTGTAGGAAGGCACAAGGTGCCGTTATTGACGGACGTTATGTGTCACTGATCTGCTTAAGATCGGTGAAATAAAGCCCATTTGTTTTGGTGTCAGCGGCAGCAGGCCACTGACACAGGTTTTGTATATGTAGTATGGCAATAATACCGTGATCCGGGTCGGGCTTTATTGGAGCAGTTTGTAGAGTTGGATGGGAGGGGCCCTGCTCCCCACACCCAGCCCTGGGCTTACCAGCCCTATATAAGGCCAGCAGGCTCAGGTGGGAGGGGGTGTGGTTCCTTACCTTGGTCAAACTGCTCAGAGGAGCGAATGTTTGCAGGAAAGCCAGAGCTGGGCCTTGCACTCCATAGAGGGAACGACTGAAACCTGCATGCGGTTGCCTTGCCCAGAGATTCAGAGTTCGGTACTGTGCTGAACCAGTGACTGTGTTGTCAGATGTCTTTTGTTCGGCTGAAGCAAGCCTGCCATTTATTTTCATGTTTCGTGGAGTGCTACAATACACTTTGCCGTGTTTCACACTAAAGGACTGCTTCCCTTTGGGCGAATTCCCTAAAAATTGGTGTCTCGGATGCGGGCAACACCCTGGAGAAAAGACTGAAATGTCCTGGTTTAAGGCGGTGCTACTTTTAAAAAGCCAGACAGGAGTAATGGAGGGCTGCTGAAGCACCTGGAGCAGGTGAGCACCCAACAGCAACAAGCCCAGCTGAGTCCGTGCGGTCACAGCAAGAAATGAACCAGCTCCTGATCAGGCAGATGTCCACATGGAGGAGGCAACCCGGGGGAAGGAAAACCCCACCCTACCCCCCCGTCAGGAGGAGGGGACAGAGTCACGGAAAAGGGTACGAGACGCCCTTCAGAAGTGACCCCAAAGACGACGGGGGGAAGCCTTCCTTACGTCTTTGAGCGGATTGCCCGAACGGGAGAGAGACTACCACCCCCGCAGTGGGCAGAGGTCCTGGCCCCCTTTCTCCACCGGCGGGGCCCAAAGGTTTAAATTATGACTTGTCTTGCAGGATGCCAGGGAAATACCCTAAGCTGAAAATCAGAGATTCTGGCACGCCTGGGCGTGACGGTCACCGTCCGGGCTCAGAGGGTGAAACCAGTGGGGATAAGGAGGGGACCGGCCCCAAGGTCCCAAATGTTTGATCTCCTGCACCTCATCCAAAAAATTGGGCTGCAGCCAGAGGTCTGTTCCCCAGCCCGGATGGTGGAAAGGGTCATGATGGACCGGTTTGTGCACGCTCTCCCCAAGCCAGTGCAGTGCTGGTCGCGCAGGAAATCCCCAGACGGCAGATGACTTGGTACCCCTTTGGGTGGAAAGGTATCAGGCCATGGAGCGCTCCATGGTCGATCCAGGACCCTTTGCCCCTCCATACTGGCGTATGCAGAGTGACTCTGACGGCCCAAGAAGGGGACCCAGAGCCAACATCCAGACCCTCTGTCAGGGACATCATCTGCTGGAAGTGCCACGCTGCCGGGGAAACATGCAGCCCAATGCCCACTTGGCTCGGACCCAGGGGACTGTTCCATAGGGTGCGTACGTAAATTGTTTGCGCAAACCGGGCCTGCACAGCAGTGATGGACACGAGAAGGTACTTCCACTCTGTCCAATAAGGGTGAATGGCACCCCAAATCAGGGACTCGGGGAGTTTGGTCACTCTCCTAACGGCCCTTTTTTCCCCATGTGATGATCCCAGGGAAAACTTTAGGAGTCACGTGCATACAGGGGGATACCAAAAGTGTACCCAGTGGCACGAGTCACGTTAAAATCTGATGGGGGAAACAGTGTCCCACCAAGTAGCATCGTGAAGGGGTTACTGCACGAGGTGATAATTGCGGGACTGCCCTCTCTCTTGGGTTACTATGGAAAAATAAGTACAGGCAGAAAATTCCCAAAGAGAGCACGGACAGCCCTGACAGCCCTGTCCAGGAAGGTGGTTCCCGAATTCCCATTCTTTTGTCATGGTAGGAGATGGTGGAAAGAGTCACCCCTTGACAGACAGTCCCCGACCTAGGGGTATCTCGGGGAAATTTTGGACGGCCCAGCTGCAGGATGAACCTTAAAGGGCTTTCAATGCGGGGTTTGGTCGGGATGGGGTACCCCAAGAGTCGGGGGCCGAGGAAAGATTTCCCCATTTTGCCATGAAGGGGAACCTGTTGAAACCGGGTGCCCAAAATCCGTGAAGAAGTGGGGGAAACAACTGCTAAGTTCCCAAACCCCATAGGCGGTTGGTCATGGACCTGGCTCACAGGCATGTATTGGGGGGAACACCTGGGCCAGATAAGACCGTAGGGGAGGATTCTACCCAGATTCTACGGGCCAGGTGCTACCGGGAAACCCGGGAATTACTGCCAGCATGTCCCCAGTGCAAGGTAACCTCCCCAGTCCCCAAATTTTCCGCAGCCCGCTAACCCCTTTGCCTATTATTGAGATACCCTTTGAGAAAAGTAGCAATGGATTTAGTGGGGCCCTCGTAAAGTCGGCTAGAGGACACCAGTACATTCTGGTATCATGGACTACGTACCAGGTACCCAGAAGCTGTCCCTGAGAAATGCTTCCTCAAAGTCATTGCTAGGGAGCTTTGGCACATATTTTCCCGAACGGGGTTGCCGAAAGAGAAACATGACGGATCAAGGACCCCCTTTATGTCAAAGTAATGAAGGATCTTTTAAGGTTCTGAGGGTGACCCCAGCTACCACCTCGGTGTATCACCCCCAGACAGATGGCTTGGTTAGAGCGCTTCAACAAGACCTTGAAGCCATGTTGAAGAAAGTAGTCGAGAAAGATGGCCCAGATTGGACTACCTTTTGCCGTATCTCCTATTTTCTATTAGAGAGGTTCCACAAGCCCCCCACAGGGTTCTCCCCTTTGAATTGCTTTATGGCGGCATCCCAGGGGTCTATTAGATATCGCCAAGGGGACCTGGAAAGCGAAGTCAAAACCCCATAAAAGCGTTATTGAGCATGTGGCCCAGTTGCAGGAACGGATCACTCAGGTACTCCCTATTGTTAAAAAATCTCTTACAGGCCCAAGAGGCGCAAGCGAGGTCTACAACAGGTCTGGCCCGAGTGAGACAGTTTGGTCCAGGGGACCAGGTCCTGGTCTTGTACCAACGGTGGAGCAAGTTCCTGGCGAAATGGCAAGGTCCATATGAGGTAGTTGAGAAGGTGGGAGAGGGCAACTATCGGGTCCATCAGCCGGGTTTGAAGGAAGCCCTATCAAATCTACCACGTTAACTTGCTCAAGCCATGTAAGGATAGGACCCCCCCGGAGGCATCTTTTTTGTGGTCCCAACCAGAGACCAGTGTAGAGGCAGTAAAGATTTCAGAGACCCTGTCTCCTTTTCCAGACCCACCAGTGCAGACAACTGCTGCAACAAAATAGGGACTTGTTCACAGAGGCACCTGGGCTAACACATATTGTGGAACATGAGATTGTGACCGAGCCTCATGTCAGAGTGAGTTTAAAACCTTATAGGATTCCCGAGGCCCGTAGGGACATTGTGGCAAAAAAGGTACAGAGAATGTTAAAATTAGGGGTGATAGAGGAGTCTAGAGCGGATGGTCCAGCCCCATCGTGTTAGTGGCCAAAATCCAACGGTGAGTGGCGCTTCTGCAACCCCTACCGTAAACTAAATGAGGATCCAAGGGCGATGCATACCCCATGCCCGGGTGGAGAGCTTTTTGAGAGGTAGGGCCAGCCCAGTATAATCACCACCCTAGACCTGTCTAAGGGGTATTGGCAGATCCCCTTAGCCAAGGAGGCCCGAGAGAAACTTTCATTTTCTACACCAACGGTCCTTCCCATTTGGGTTGCAGGGGGCCCCCGCCCCCTTCCAGAGGGTGATGGATAGGATCTTGGGTCCCCCCAGGGCATATGCGTCAGCCTACCTGACAAAATATGATCTTCAGCCGAGATTGGGAGATTTACCTTAAGAAGATCCAAGCTGTCCTAGATGCGCTAAGGAAAGGTGGTTCACCATAAACCCCAGTAAGTGCGCCGTAGGATGGAGGAGGCCCGTTACTTGGGGTATGTCGTGGGAAGAGGGGAAATAAAGTCTCAAAGTGAACAAAATAGAAGATATCCAAACCTGGCCCCGCCCCTTCAATAAGAAACAAGTGAGAGCGTTTCTAGGGATTGTGGGATATTACCGGTGGTTTATCCCTAAGTTTTGCCGAGATGGCGGTGCCCCTAAAATGACTAACGAAGGGTGCAAATCCGCATGATCAAATGGTCCCCAGAGGCTGAGGAGGCCTTCCAAAACTTGAAGTCAGCCCTATGTAGACAGCCAGTATTGGGGGCCCAGATTTCTCCCGAGAATTTGTGGTCAAACAGATGCCTCAGAGGTCGGCCTAGGAGCAGTAATGTCCCAGGTTATTAATGGGAGGAAACATCCCGTGGTTTCCTCAGCAGGAAGCTGTCCCCTGCCGAGCATAATTACTCCCCTTATTTAGAGGGAATGCTTGGCCATTAAATGGTGCGCTCGATTCTCTCCGGTACTAAACCCCCTGGGTCGGAATTTAGATTGGTGACGGATCATGCCCCTCTAAAATGGTTAAGGGAGAAAAGGGCAATGATGCCAGGGTCACCCCTTGGTTCCTGGGTCTGCAGGATTTAATTTCTCGGTGGAGCACAGGCCGGGCAAGTGCAGGGGAATGCAGATGCCCTGTCTAGGGTATATAGTTTTATGGCTGTAGTGCCCAGACCCCCGGCATTGGGCAGAGGTGGGGGTATGTAGGAAGGCACAAGGTGCCGTTATTGACGGACGTTATGTGTCACCGATCTGCTTAAGATCGGTGAAATAAAGCCCATTTGTTTTGGTGTCAGCGGCAGCAGGCCACTGACACAGGTTTTGTATATGTAGTATGGCGTAATGCCGTTTATCCGGTTTGGGCTTTATTGGACAGGGCTGTAGAGTTGGGTGGGACGGCTGCTCCACATCCAGTCCCGGGATTACCAGCCCTATATAAGGCCAGCAGGCTCAGGTGGGAGGGGGTGGGTTCCTTACCTTGGTCAAACTGCTCAGAGGAGCGAATGTTTGCAGGAGAGCCAGGCGGGCCTTGCACTCCATAGAGGGAACGACTGAAACCTGCATGCGGTTTTCCTTGCCCAGAGATTCAGAGTATGGTACTGTGCTGATACCAGTGACTGTGTTTTCAGATGTCTTTAGTTTGGCTGAAGCAAACCTTTCCGTTTATTTTTATGTTTTGTGGAGTGCTACAATAAAAAATTTTCCGTGATTCACACTAAAAAGGGCTGCTTCCCTTTTGGGGGAATCCCTACAATATATAATATTTTTATATATATATATATATAAAATATATATAAAAATATATTTAATATATATAATATATATATATATATATAAATTTTATATATATAATTAAAATATATATTATATATAAACATGGTCATGTGATTTTAGCAGCCATTGAGAGTCCTACACCTCTGCGATGACGTTTTTGACACTTCTCTACATTTCCACACCATGAACCTTTGCCACCTGTCCTGACCTTCCGCCTGTCCCCGACAATGAGACAGCCTAATTAATCTGTACCTCGCCTCACCTCGGAAGCCACTGCAGACAATTTGCTCCGGGGTAGCGATCTGGGAGTTCGCTTGCCACAGCAAGTCCAACCCGCTTTGCAGCGGGCCTTGGTGAAAACCAGTTGCCCCTTAGACTCCGCTCCCTGGTGTGGATTATACCGTCGCCTGCAGTGGTACAGCAGATCCACTACTCAAGCAGTTACAGAGCTTAGGACATGTCGAAGTGGTGGGGAAGACCAAGTAACATCAGATATTTAGTTACAAAGTACACATACTTTTACTTGACACTTAGGGCAACATGTATGAACTTGACAAAGACATGGCAATTCTTAATAGCTTTAGAGCAGTGTAGAATGCACCAGTATGTATGAACCTGTTCTTCCGTGGATCATACATTTGATACACAGTAAGTGTAATCCTGGCACAAAGCCTACCTGTGCCTCATATTAAGACTCCAATGAATTCCTGACAGCTAGGGCCATGCTTACTGATGTTAATTATTAAACTATATAAATAAAAACATTTTCCACTAACATAAAATTAATATCAAATTATCCTATATAAAATTAATGTCTAAATAAATAATATACAATTAATTTACAATAAAATAATATAAATTAATATTTAATTATATGTTATAAAATTAATAATTTAAATAATAGCAAATTAGAAAACCAATACAGCATCTATCATAAATCCCCTTATTATAGCATTATCAGTGATTGCAAAGCACAAAACAGCAGGTTAGAAATAAAAGAAAAGGCATTGAAATAGCATGTCACTGAATAGAAACTATGGTAGTGAACTTGTTTGGTGAATCACAGGTCCCAGTGAGACCTGTTGTGTGCCGGCTATTGGGATATAAAGAATAATGGCTATGAGTAGAAAAATTAAATTTCCACACTGATCACCATCTAATTAAAATAAATTTCCTATAATATAGTAAAATGAAAATAAAATTAAAATGTTATTAATTTAAATAACATTAGAATATTAACTCAATGAATTGCAATAGTCTTTGTAGAGAAGAGAAGGAACAGTTACAATACAAATGTTACAGTTCTTAACTATGATTGACAGTAATAGCTACTTATCTTTTGCAACATTCTTACAGGGAGAGCATTGTGCTGGAGTAGAAAGAGAAACATTTAACAGTATGATTAACGTTTAGGAGCTTCTGTTATTCTCTATAGAGATTTAAAGTAGTTCATTGAGATACTTTTGCAATGTAATTTTTTTTATGTTAATATTAACATTATGTACAGATTTTTATATTTTTTCGTTGTTTATAATAAAAATATCTTTAGATATTATATAACAATATTAATTTTATATTATATGATTGTATTATTAATTTTATATTAGTAATTTTATATAGTTTGCTAATTATCATAAATTACTTTTTACTATTTTAATGGTATAAGTTTACCATTATATAATTTATATTTTTTTGCCCTAATGGCAAACCTTGTTCTTCTACGATAACTTGTAAGGTCTGCAAATAGTGGATCCACTGAACAACCGCAAGTGATGGTGTAAGCCGCACCAGGGACTGGAGTCTAATGGGCAGTTAGTTTTCACCAGAGCTCGCCACAAGGCAGGATGGACTTTCTGCGGCAAAAGTCGCTAACCCTGGCGCAACATGCCTGCGGTGGCGGCCAAGGTATAACGTAGTACAGAATTGTAGGAAAGGCTTTGTAGTCAGGGCCAGGCAGGAAAGTCAGGGCAAGGGGCATGAATCGTAGTCACGGGACAGAGGCAAGGAACTCTGGTACATGGTAAGACTAGAACAATACAGTAATGCTTTCTCAGTAGGCAATTAGCACAAAAGATCTAGCAAGGAGGTCTGGGACTGTTGAGTAATATAGGGCTAGCAGCCGGCAATTACCTGATTACGGGTGCTCTGGACCCTTACATTTTTCAGAGCCGATGTGCGCTGGCTGACAGAGACAGTGCAGGGAGTGAGGAGAGCTGAACAGACAGGACAGGGACCAAGGTTGTGAGTACATCCGTGCCCTGACATGACTCGAAGTCGAAGTAGCAAGGGAGCCACTCCTGCTACTCCTGATCTAATTCCTCAGTTTCTCTGGTGTCCCTCACATCCATTATGGTCCATTAGATCCACACTTATGAATTTTTCTTGGACTGTTTGCAATTTAATGTATGTTTGTTTTCCTGCAATAAAGTCCTTTTAAAGAACTTTACATAAACTCAGACCCTTCCAATGGATCCACAAGATGTAAGGCATGTCCATGTTTTGGCTGCAGACCTGTTCCACCTAACTGGATGCCTTAAGGCGACTGCTAAGGCCTTCAAGATGGCTTCACCAAAGATTTTTTTTCTGCAGATCTGGAATCTGCCTTTCCTCGTGACATTCCTGGTATTACGCCTTGTGATCCGGAATACACAGCTCCTGGCGTCACGCTTCTAAGTCTGGAATCCACTGATCCTGGCATCATGCCTCCTGGTCCTAAATTCACTGCTACTGGCATCACGCCCCTAGTCCACAATCTGCTGCCCCTGATGACACTCCCGCTGTCACGCCTTCTGGTCTGGAATCTGCCGCTGCTGGCGACAATGCTGGTGATGTTGTGGCTCCTGGTCTAGAATCTGCCACTGCTCCTGGAGTTACTTCTCCTGGTCTGGAATCTGCTCCTCCTGGAGTTATGCCTCCTGGTCTGAAATCTGATGCTTCTGGTGACACTCCTAGTGTCATGCCTCCTGGTATTTTATCTGCTGTTCTTGGCATCACTCCTCCTAGTCCAGAATTTGTCATTTCTGGTGACAATCCTGGATTCACGTCTCCTGGTCTAGAATCTGTTACTCATGATGTCATGTCTCCTGGTCTGTAATGTGCCGCTCCTGCTGACACTCCTTGTGTTGCATCTTCTGGTCCAGAATCTACCACTCCTGTTGACACTCCTGGCATCATGTCTCCTGATTCGGAATCTGCTGTTCCTGGAATCATGGCTCCTGGTCCGGAGTCTGATGCTCCTGTTGACACCACTGGTGTCATTTTACTTTTGTGTAGCTAATTAGATATTCCCATTTTTTGTTTTTATCTATATATGATTCTCTCCTTCAGAGATCTCTATGTGTTGTGATTGTTGATTGGCAGTTGTTCAAGTCAATATGAATGGTAGGTAGCACTCTCGTTCTTTCTCCCAGTGTGTCCTTAACAAGTGTTTGAATATGTTAAGTCTTATGCTTTGTTTAAGGACTCTGCTTGTCCAAAATGTGTCAGCAGGAAGCTGAATACCGCATGTTGTGAGCTCCAGTGGAGACTCTATCTCTGACCCCAGAGCCTCCATCAGTCAGGATCCAGAATTTTACATAGCTACATACACATTCATATATTTTAGTGTCAGGTAGTTATCTAAGCCTTTCTTGAAACTGTCTACAGTTCCTGCTGTGACCAGCTCCTCAGGCAGGCTATTCCACAGATTCACAGTTCTTACAGTAAAAAACACCCTTCTCCTCTGGAGATTGAATCCTTTTTTCTGTAGGGAATGTCCCCTTGTCTTTTGAGGGGGCTTCACTTGAAAGAATTTTTCCCCATACTTTTTGTAGGGACCATTTATATATTTATATAAATTAATCATGTCCCCCCAAAGCCGTCTTTTCTCAAGACTAAATAAGACTAAATGTTCTTCCTGTCTCTCGGTAAAGCGTATGTCTATGCTGGTGGCCAAGAGAATAAGATCACTCAAGGAAGAAGGTAGATCCCGTGTAGCCAGAACATCCTTTATTCTGCTGGAGATGCCCTTTTTGAACAGGGCACATAGAGCTACGTCATTCAAGGACAATCCCAAGGCCAGAGTGCAGAATTGGACAGAATTGAACCCTCTTTGTCACGCTTGACAAAGAGGGTTCAGTGTCGGTAAATCCCTCGAAACGTCGCGGGCTGAGCACCATCTCCGATGAGTGTTCACATTTATTGCTACTCTGTCTGTGCTATCCAAATGGACTATAAGCTTTATATATGTTGAAAGGACTTATAAATGCTGCTATGCAAATAAGATCTGCTCTGATGTTGAACAAAATTATATGCATTACACAATGTTCGATAGAATGAATGAAAAGTATTAATGCTTATATTGCACAGTTCTTCTCAAAATAATGACGATTGAAATTTTACTACAAAATGAAGTTTGAAAACGCATAGACTACACATCTTATTATTTTAAGCAACATATAAATAGAAGTTTGTTACAAGCAGGCAGTGTTTGTTACAAGCTGTCTGGTGTTGCTTAATAACTTTGATAAAGTTAAGAAAAGTCTTATCCTATTATTGAAAGGCTTAACTGCTGTGCCTGTTGCACAATCTGCTGAGATTGTTGGGCCAGTACGGTGGAAAGATCTGCAACACTTGGTAGAGGCACCTTGATGGGATCCATGGCTGGATCTAACTGCAATGGCTAGAGTAGGGGATCTGCTGTACCACTGCAGGCAATGGTATAAGCCGTACCAGCGAGTGGAGTCTAAGGGGCTGCTGGTTTTCACCAGGTGCTGCCGCAAAGTGGGTTGGACTTGCTGTGGCAAGCGAAGCCCAGGTCCCTACCTCTGGCACAACTTGTCTGCAGTGGCAGCCGAGTTGAGGCATGGTACAGAATCATTAGGCTGGCTTGTAGTTGGGAACAGACAGGAAGGTCAGGACAGGTAGCAAAGGTTTGTGTTAGGGAATTGAGCAAAGGGACTGGAACATGGTAGAAAAATAATACCATCTAATGCTTTATTTAAGGCTTAGAGCACTGTAGATCAGGCAGGAAAGTGAGGGAAGAGCCCAGAATATATAGGGTCAGCGCCTGGCATTTACCAAATTACCATCGCACTGGCCTTTTAAATCCCAGCACGCACCCTAGGTAGTGTGGATGAGCAGAAGCATGGCTAGGTAAGCACGCCCGCAACCTGACATGCGGGCCGTGGCGCCGCTTGTCACTGGCGGTGTGCGTGTAGAGAGGACATGGGCGCGCCCGTAGCCTGAGATGCAGGCTGCAACACTGCCCGTAATAAGCTCAGGGTCTTTAATGGGTTCTCAGGTGAACTTCACAGAGCTGCTGCTTTATCATTGGTCTCTTGGTTTTAACTTGTACTTGTGACACTTCCCTAAAGTTCAAATAACCTTATCCCTCCCACTGCTTTTATTTTGGGGCC
>JAODAL010040399.1:0-36949 GCA_025379985.1 Phyllomedusa bahiana
TTATTAACATCACCCCCGTCTGCCGTAAGTCATCTATTAACCGTTTCAGGCCCCATACAGCCAAATCAAAAGGGGCCCCCATCAATTACTGCTTCCTATTTATTAACAAATTTGTTGGCCCCTTTTTGATTAGGGCCCGTGACAGAAGTACTGCCCCGTTTTATTTAGCTGCATGGGGTCCTGAAATGGTTAATAGATGACTAACAGCAGCCCTGGCTACCACTGCACCCCCTATAACTATGTTGGGATGTTCTTGCTGCCACCACATATATGACATCTTTGTGGGCCTTGGTGAAAAAAGTGATAGGGGCTCCTGCCAGTTACCATGTGCCATATCCAATACCAATGTCTTCTTATGCATCAAAGGGGCCCCGTAGCAGCTGCTACCACTGTACCTGCTGTAGCTACGCTGTCCTCATTTTTTCAGTTAGCCATTGAAAGGAATGAAGTAGTTGAGCCTGTGAAGTTTTTTCTCTGACTCTTAGAGCCAAATTGCTTTCACTAAGTTGTACCACATATCCAGTTTACTGTTGTGAATAGTAATTCCAGCTTCTCCTCACCTGTTTCGGTATAAAAATTAACCTGATCTTCGTCTCCCTTTGACTTTAATGGGAATAGGCAATTGATCAAAATAGAGATCGAAAATCGACACGATTTTCTTTAAAATCGACAATCGGCTCGATCTAGATTTTTTTAGTGATCGCTCATCTCTAATTGGGATCCATTTATCTAAATTTGTCAACTATGCACTAAATAGGTGATATATTATTTTGGCTAGAATACCCCTTTAAGTGTGAGCACGAACAATATTTAAAGTAAAAAAATCTTACTCAAATGTTGGTTTTGAGTGTGACCATCCATATAAATTGTGGACATCATAATGGTTAACAGGAGTTCCATCAGGTAAATGTTGTCGACTCTCCATACATAAGACCTTATGTATTAGTCCTTCATTACGATAACTTAAATCTAAAAGTGAAAAAAAAAAAAATTACGTTGTTTTCATGAATCAACTTCACAAAAGTAATGCACAAAGTTATTTGTTTGTGACTTATGTACTACTCACTTACTAATTTCTCATTTTTATAAAATTGTATAAAATGTGTGACATTAGAAGAAATTTTAGTAAATTACCAAATATTTATTAAGGGTTGTTCAGATCATCTTTTTTCCTTTGTTTAAGGGTCATGTCAGAAAGGTCCTGACATATGTACTAAACTTAGAGAGTCCATTATTAGATGGAGGCAAAAAAAAGTGTATTTTTGGCCTTTGACTCGCATGTTTTAGTATACTGTAAAAAAAAGTATGGACTATGAAAAGCAATATTTGTTAAATGGATACCATGTTAGGCTACAAATGAAAGATGCCACTGTATGGTATCCATCACAGGCACTCAATAAACAGATACATCATAAGCTTTTTTAGTAGCGCATTATAGTTTGTCCATCAAACAGATATACAAGGATCCATTGAAAAGCTCACAATACATCTGTTAAACTTATTCTGTATTAGAATTAAACTATGAGTGATGGTTCCCAATGTTATATACATATTAAGAGAGTGATCCATCATCCATCACCGATAATTCTACATCTATTTCTTTTTCATACTAATGAAAATTGGATAATTATAATTTTTTTTTCATCTTAGCTGTTTTCATTACTAGTTTGTATATTTTTTTAAATTCTGTTTTCTTTATATAGCTATGGGAAAAGTCACCTTGCAAGAGCATTTTTTAACAGTATTTGCATATTTGCTGCACATGGATGATAGGACCCTATGAACAGGAGCTGACTCACTTTTACAGAGGAGTTTTTTAGACATTCCCCCTGACCTGGGAAGAAGTCAATGTACAGTAAGGGTGAAGAGGGGAAATTGTAACCATCACCTTCTGTGTATGGTGGATCATGTATTATCTACACATTGGTGTTACCTTTTATTGCAGTCCTGCCTGTGATGGTAATGAATTGATCTCTACAGATTCTAAGAGTAAGCCCATTATTAAGCTTAGCTGCCAAAATGAAAACTGCAGCATTTCAGGAATCTTTTAAAATATAGATGGTAACATGGAAAAAAATATTAAAGAACATTTTCGTATAAGTTGTACCATTTAATTTCAGTGTCAGAAGCTTTTCATGGTGTATACAGTACATTAAAAAGAGGAAAAATTGTGATGTGAACATTCCCTTTAGGCTGATTTACATATAGCACTGCATAATTTTTGTGATTTTTAAATCAAAAATTCTAGATTGAAAGTTGCTCATTTCATATGCTACTTCACATTTGAAAGCAAATTACTGAAAAATAAATGCAACAAAATAAAAGACACCATCAAAGATGCTTATAAACAATGCAGTGATAACATCATGGGTTTTCCTCCTTAGAAAGGATTAATAACTGATGAAAATGTGCATGAAGGAGAACTAATAGACGATTTTGAAAAAAAAGGTGTACGTGTTTTGTCAAAAATGTTTCTCTAAAGTTGCCCTTTCAACCCTTTAATGAATGGCCACTATCTTTTGATTGCAGGAGGTTCATGTTCTCTGCCCCAAAAGCTCCAAAAAAACACCAGCCCCTTTTAAAGGGGGTTGTGGGCCCCCCCAAACCGGGAGCTGCATGAGGAATGGAGTTGTATTTATTCCCATATGTCCTGTATAGTAACCCTTGTTTTTTGTTGAAAATGTAAATGCCCCTGACCCGATGAAAAAAAAAAGAATAAAAAAAAAAAATTTAAAAAACCTTTGCACCACAAAAAACAAGCCTTCATACAACTGGTCACTGAAAAAATAAAATTTTAAATTGGGAAATCAGGGCACAAAAATGAAGAATTAAAAGCTTTATTAAGACCTTTTCAGGCCCCGGGGCTTTTAAGGGGTTAAAAAAATAATCAAAATAACAAACATTATACTACCAAGTCAAAAAAAGCAAATACCCTGAAACCTTACCCCACTATTAAATGGGGCTGTCTGAAGAACTGACATGATTCCAAAACAAATTTGGGATCGAGTGCTTGCATTATTTGTCCCCTAACCAAACTAATTAGCTTGTTTGAACTTTAATGCTATCATATAATACTGCAAGGCGTCATATTATAACACAAGTAAAATCCACTGAAGTAATAATAAATGTATAGGCAATTACTTGGCACATATGGAGGAGCTTGTTTGAACTTTAATGCTATCATATAATACTGCAAGGCGTCATATTATTACACAAGTAAAATCCACTGAAGTAATAATAAATGTATAGGCAATTACTTGGCACATATGGAGGATTGTTCAAGGCTTCATTTCTGCAACCGTTTACAGATCCATGCACAAAGCTAGCTGGTTCATTCATATCCTGAATAAATTAAATTACAAAACTCAATAAATAGTTATAACACATCTGTATGTATAGACTTAAGGTGAAATATACATATTGTGCAGTTTCTATAGCCATATAAAACAGGATGAATTCAAATTACTAGATTTCAGGTACACTGTGCTTAATAGAAACCACAGCACCAAGGACTTTTAAAAGTGATTTCTTTTTTTATATAATGATACATCATTCATTTTCGTATTTGTAAAAAATATATATATTAAAAACAACTCTCTCTCTCTTTATTCACCCATGTCCATGTGTTTTATTATGTTGTTTTGGACTATTATTATTGAAAATTAAACAATTTTGGGTGATTTATTGTAATTCTTAATGTAGTTACTATTATAGACTCAGAAGTGCACGGATATAAGTGTTGCAACAGCTTTTTACAATAAGTATGAAAAGTCAATATATGAATATAATATACATAACACATTAAGTAACATCTATGGTCAAGCTTTCTATGGTATTACTTATGTTTCTAGTTCAAAAAGGACATTTACTTACTATCCAGAGTCCATCAAATCTAATATAATTTTTTCGATATTCTTCTATTTCTCTGAACCACCATTTAGCTGTTCTCTCAAGAAAAAAGTCTGGGAATGCGGCATAGGCCCTGTACATCTTTAAATATAATAAAAAATGTTAAATATTAGTTGAGGGCAGTTTTCTATTAATGATATGTACTATTTGAATGTATTTTACTAATTCAAAGCCTCAGCTGTGGGCAAATGTTGTATGAAAACCATCTTCAGCATTACATAGCAAATAACATAATTAATAGTATTTTTTCTTTTCTTTCTACATGCGTTTGGAACTACCAACTGAGGTTGTTTTGCTCATAATCATCTGTTGGCTAATTACGATACAAAGAAGCCAGTTTAAAAAGTACATATTTCCTCCGAAATTCACAAATAGCACCCCATACACTCCAATCACGTCCTTATTCTCTCATTTTTAAAACTGTTCTTGTGCCATTGCTCTTTATTGGAATACTCTTCATTAATCCATCTATCACTCTTAAGCTCCCTATACCAACTGATATTCCAATACGGCCTCCATTTGACATGTCAAGAGCTACTAACTTTTTTCCTTTTCTTTTGTATCTTATTCTTTATAGATTGTAAGATTATATGGGCAGGGCTTCTACCTAATATATCTTATTTCCAATTTTTTGCACCACACGGTCGCGTGTAATTCTGAAAATGTGTTCCCACTAATGTTCCCATATAAATAATAATAATAATATTGGTAAAACTTTGAACACAGTGGGCCATATTTACTATTGTGGTTGTACTGTAAAAGTTTCTTAAAATGTGCCAAAAAGTGCCACATCTTTGATGCACCATTCTATAGTGTGTTGCAGAAACATTTATTATTTACACTTTAAACACTTATGAAGTTATGACCTCCCTGACACAACGTTTGAAATAACAGAAAGTACATGCTCACATTGTGATATGCTATGATAAAAATGCACCAAAATTCTGGTGTAGAAAATAAGCCAACTAATAGTTGTAAAGGCTAGACAAGTCTAAATAGGTTCCAAATGTGTCAAACAGCATGAGCCACCGTGATAAATCTGGCTCACTTTTAGACTTTCTGTCTAAGTTTACACAAAGATAGCAATAGTAAATGTTGGCCAGTTTTTTTTTTTTTTTTAAGTCTTACCTCAACCTGTGAATCCCAATCCAGAGACTCATTAACAATAACACCAGGCAGGTCTGGCCAGACCTAACAGGAAAAAATAAATGTACCATTAGATCACTAATACAGACGTCCTGAGTTTAATGTTTCTGCTTAAACATTCTGCTGGAGTAAAAGTTTGGTAAGTACAGCCATTCCATACAATGCCATAGGAGTTATAAAAACAGATGAGTGCTAACTCCTACATGTTATTATCATATATAAGTTTATACCTATAGGTTTTTATTATCTGCTGTTCAGTTTCCCTAGATATGGCTTCTTTTAGTCTAGCTTCATTAGTGCAGAGCTATGATCTGTGATCCACCTTAGCTACAATGTATACAGGGATTCTAAGGTTGTCTGACACATTCTATATGATCAATGATGTCACCTCCATCTCCATCTCTCTTTAGAAACTATGGTTTTGTGCATCAAGGGCGACATGTATGAATGGATAATTTTCATTGTTCTGGCGAGAAATGCAACAAAAAGG
The DNA here is from genome assembly GCA_025379985.1 of Phyllomedusa bahiana. Lineage (NCBI taxonomy): Eukaryota > Metazoa > Chordata > Amphibia > Anura > Hylidae > Phyllomedusa > Phyllomedusa bahiana. The sequence continues at coordinate 5,546 of JAODAL010040399.1, forward strand.
AGCGTTCTGCCTTTTTAACTGTGTATGTTGCATCATTTTGGCATGACTGGCGCACTGTGCACCAGACCCGACACTTTGTAATGCACCAAATATGTGGAGGCGTTCTGGAGGTGAGTCTCACCACATTTCTTAATTCGGGAAAGCAAAACTAGGAGTGACATATATGAATGGGGCAGCACCAGTTTTCTGGCATCAAAAAGCTATTGCATCCCTGTTCTATAGATGTATGAGTAGTCACACTCCAAACTTCGGCGTGATCGGCGCCTGTGCGACACTTTTAAAAAGCAAAACCCAAAACTGGGGAAGGGGAGGCGTTCCCCGGGGGCGTGATGCACCACATTCTAAATTTTTACACATTTATGAATCTTTTTATGCCCCAAACCCAAAACTCAAAGCTCATGTTTTGAACACCAGCCAAGTAAAGGTCATCTGCCTCAATCGGAGTTGCAATAGTGACACTACAATGCGCCTCTATGTATGAACTACAGAAGACGTTTTATATTTCTGGAGCATTTTTTCACTGCCCCCAAAACCTTTAAAACTGGCCCTGGAGTGACAAAGCTGTTTACCTTATTTCTAACTGCTCGAACAGATACACCAATTTAAATGTGGTCTGCTTGAGTAGTCGTAATGGAACTAGATTTGTCATTAAGACAAAAAATTTCCTTATTTCTCAACTTGTACAGGTAAATTAATAAAAAAGTAATTTATAATAATAATCAAACTATATAAAATTTAATTATATGCTAGGATCCTCAAACCCAAGGCGCCATTTGTGACTGCACATTCACCACTTTCATATATTCAGGTGCATTGTGCGCTGAAAAAAGATGCGAAAAATGGTGTTGAGGCACCAACTTTCACTTACATGTCGCCCCATTTCTGCTATGTATAGACAGTATATCCCCAATTTTTTATTATGGAATCAGTAGAGGGGGGGACAAAAATTTTTATACACAAGGCAAAATGGTTTAATTTTTAATTAATATCTATCAAGGAGAAGTGTATGTTTATAACAGTTAGAAAATGAAAGAATTAGCGGATATTATCTTCATGAAAACAAAGATGTGCCAAAGCAGATATTCACTTTCGAATAACTAAGCAATATACATTTTTAGTTGTTCAGTGACTGGATGTACTGTACTTAATTTACTTACCTTTCCCCAAACTATATCATTAGAATCTGGCCATTTGATAAATACATCATCTTGTACACCTCTCTCGAAGGCTGGATAAGGCTTGGTTTCATTTCCTGCAATGGCAGGATCCTAAACAAACAAGTATGTTAGTTCAGTACAAGCAATTACTTATGAACTGGTGAATATTTGATGTATATTAAAAGCAGATATTTAAAGAGAATCTGGCGCATTGAACATGGGCATGTTATAGAGCAGGAGGAGCGGAGCAGGTATAGTTTTGGGGGTTAAAAAAAGCAAAATAATCTAAAATTCTTTAATTTCTATTTTATTTTTTATTAAGGACCCAGTAGGGGTTCTTAAACATGAGTTTCCCCCTTATGATGGGACAGACAGAGATAGCTGTCAATCACTTATATGAATGCCTACTGGACTCTTTAACTAAGTATTACATTAGAGATGGGCGAATCGATTCTAACAAAATGAATTCGTTTTTGAATTTTTAGGAAAACTTTTGGTTGCACAAGCCGAAGATTAGGGTGATTCGCGGGGAAAAAAAACATCTTTTTTTTTTGGTAAAATTTGGGGCCCCGAGCACATGGGTTTCTTGGGGCCCGAAAATTGGGGAAGAAAGGAACACCCCCAAAGACATTGCCGACAGAAGGGCCCAAACAACGACCCGGCCGGGGCTTCGGGAAAATTTACAGCCCTACAAATAGGGGACCCATCTTAAAATTTTTTCACACTTTTCACTGTCCCGCCCCGGCAAAAGCATCGGCCTGCTGTTGCAACACTGTATTTGAACTTATTTTAAAACAAACTCATTTTTTTCAAATGCTGGGGGGAAAACCCTTAAAAAAGTGTGGGGTCATTTCACCTTGTTTTTTAAAACCCGCTTTTTATTTTGTTTTTGTTTTGGGTGTTCTCCTTTTGAAAGTCCAGGTGGGTTCTTTTTCCCCCTCAAACCTCAATTACATCTGGGTTTTTCTTTTTTTGGGATTTAAACCCAAGGCTTAATTTTAACCCCTTTATTGTGGGGAAATTGCACTAAAAACAGGGGGTCCTTTTTTTTTTTTGTCCCATATACCCTAAATTTTCAACTGTTTTTTTTTGTTTTTGGGGGTTTCATACACAAGCTTAATTTAAAATTTTTTGATTTTTTGGTAATTTTGGGCTAAAGTTTCAGGGACTGATTTTTTGGTCCTCTTATCCTAATTTTTCACTGTTTTTTCTGTAAAATATTTAAAACACAAGGCTTAGTCAAAATTTTTGATTGTGCTGTAATTTTGGGCAAAAACACAGGGGGTCTATTTTTTGGGCCTCTATAAGCCCCAATTTACATCTGGGTTTTTCCCGGAAAGAATTTCAAACACAAGGGTTAATTTTTAACCCCTTTTTGATTTGTGCGGGGAAAATTTTAAATAAAAAGACAGAGTGTTTTTAAATTTTTTTTTTCCCCCTCTATACCTAATTTAAAATCTCTTGTTCTGTAAGGTTTTTTTTCCCCTGCCCCTCCCCTTCCACTCTTTTGTCCTGGAACATATGCCTGCAAAAACTGTCTGGGCAGGGTATGGGGATTGGGACTACAACTTTATGGGCCCCGTGATTTCCTGGGGGGCTGAACTTTAGGAGGGGGACATTGGAGCACAAGCAGTGTTTTAGCAAATGATGTTTTTTCTACTCAGGTGCCCGGGGAGGATGACAGGGGCAGCCCAGGAGGAAGGGAGAGGGGGAAGACAGGCAATGACCCAAAACACCGTGGCAGTTTTCAGTGGGAAAATTTTAGGCAGGGAGTCCCCAAGTCAATTTCCAATGGCCCGCAACAGCCCGATTTTCCTCTATGACAGCCCAAAAGTCAAACCCTCCCCGCAAGGGAAAACCCTTTTGGGTCTCAACACTATTGGACCCTCGTTACTGGTCCTTAATAAGAGCCTTTTTTCCATCTGGTGATTAGGAGGAGAAACTGGCATACTATAGAGAAATCCTGTGTAGTCAGTTGGCCGCTGCCTATGTGCGCCACTGTCCATCCTCTGGCAGGTCTGACCGGGGGATTCCTCATCGCTCACCTACCACTGCCACAGGTGCTGTGGGGAGGTGGGGGTGTAGGAGAGCAGTAGCAGCTCCATCAGCAGCAGACTAAGTCTGGAGTCGTTGATGAGAAGCTTCCTTCACCCGCCTAGTGAGGGGAGTACTCAGCAGCAGCAGCAGGACCTGGAGCAGACCCTGAACCAACAGGTGGTGGCCTACTTGGACAGCACTCTGCCACCCCAGGTAGAAGATCTGCTGGACTACTGGGCAGCCAAACTTGATGTGTGGCCGCAACTTGACGAGTTTGCACTGGAGAAGCTGTCCTGCCCGGGCAGTAGTGTGGCATCAGAGTGGGTGTTCAGTGCAGCGGTTGCCATCATTACCCCAAGGAGAACCTGCTTGTCCACCGGAAATGTGGAGAGACTGACCTTTGTCAAAATCAGGCGCGGATCGGCCAGGATTTCCACACTCCAATGCCTTATGCAACAGATTAAATCAGCCATGACGCCTCCCCAAAACTTTGAGAAATGAGTCTGGATTCTAACTACCTGCCTCAGCCACTATTCTGATGCTGCCACCCGCCTGATGCCACACATCTGCCTGCCAGTTGCTCTATCTGCTTCCCAACATCTTTAACAGGGACTGGTATTGCCACCCACCTCTACACTCTGTCATTGTGCCACTCCTTGACCTCATGCTGCTGCTGCTGTTGCTGCTGCCACCACCTCCACATTCCAAACTCCGTAATTATGCCACTCTGTGGCTTACTCATGTTGCTGCCACCTCCAGAATTTGTCATTGTGCCACTTTCTGACCTCATGCTGCTGCTGCTGCAGTCACCTCCACACTGCATCATTCTGCCACTGTATGGGCTCCTGATGTGGCTGCCACCTCCACACGGTGTCATTGTGCCACTCTGTGGGCTCCAGATGTTGCTGTCAACTCCAGAATTTGTCATTGTGCCAATCTGGTGCCTACTCATGCTGCTGCCAACTGACCGCTGTCTCACTGGAACACCCTGTGGTTTCCTAATGCTGTTTCCACCCTCTACCACTCTATAATGTTGCCACTATGTTTGGTTTTCCCCTTCTGTTCATCTGTCAGAAGGAATGAAAAGGATCAGGATTGTCTGATGATTAACTAGCCAAAAGCAGGAGTGGATACAGAACACAGAAAACGTGCATATATCCCATTTACTGTTGTGCTCATCTCTGTTTTGGATCAACTCCTGTTTGTTTTTGGCTTTAGCAATACTGATGGATTATTGACCGATTGAAAGCGGACACTGACAGTTGAAAAGAACAAAATGATCAGTGACGTCTACACAAAATTACTGCCGACACCCTCTCCACTCTTTCGGGGGGTTTCTACATGTATCAGCATTTAACAGAACAGGTTCTGTCATAATCTGTGAAATTATCTGATGTCGGTGTAAAAGGAGTGCACTCTTTGACGTTATAGTAGGCTCTTGGCCCTCAGCTCAGTTCTTTCATGCTGCATTCCCGCTTCACTTGTTTGGTCAGTATTGCCCCTGTAAGTGGCCAGGGAATTGAAGAGTGAAGCGATTCTAAGAGCGGCGGCTGGCCTGTGCGTGTCATACCAAAACACAGTATTGCATGAAGACCAAACCACGCTCCCTATGCATATTTGAGCATGGCACAACACCCTACAGGTTCCCTGCAGCCAGGAAATAGCTGTTTTTTAACGCAATTCATCACGAATAAATTCGGGACAAGAAGAATTTTGAACGAAAATCGAATTTAATTTTTGAGAAATTCGCCCATCTCTAATTAGCATGCATTTAAATACATAACAAATTCTACTTAATCATTTCCCACAAAACTATATATCAATTCAGTTCCTCCTGCAGATCTCATAGCATGTCCAGTGCAAAGGTTCCCTTTAAGGCTATATAAGTAACTTTCAATTACCAAGAGTATTATAAATTTCATTCCTTCTCCTCTGATTTTGTCAACCAGAGCTGGTAGTCCTTTAAAGCTTTCCCCTAGTGTGAAGTCCATCTGTCTCTCCATGTAGTCAATGTCAGCATACTGTACATCCTGTAAGGTCAGATAATAAATTGAACCACCACTCATATTAAACATATAAATATAAAATCTTAAAATGAAATATTGTATAGTAAAGTCTTTTAAGTTAGGTAATGATAGCTTACATAACAAAATTCTGTTGTGCAGTATCTCACAAAAGTGAGTACACCTCTCACAGCTTTGTAAATATTGTTTTATATATTTTCATGGGACCCCAGGCATAGTCAATGTACAGCTTGTCTAGTATAAGTCTTATGTGCCATAAAAATAACTCAACAAACAGTCATCAATATCTAGATCACTATTTTGTTAGAGATATTTAAATTCTGCATTGTTTTTTCTATTTATTTATGTCATTTCCACAATTATTGTCACTCCCATGTATGTTTTTTAGGTTGCAATATCTCTCATTTTGGAGCATTCTTCTTTAGTCAACACTAAATTTACCTTTCCTTTTTCTCCTATAATAGCTGCCCCCTTTCATCTTCTTCTTATTAACAGCTTAATATTTCTAACTTCAAAATACAATGTACTCTAGTTTCGAAAATCAAAGGTTATTATACATAACATGTTTTGAAAGAAAATATATACTAATTCATATTTTTTTTTTATTCTACATATTACATCAACTTACAGTATGGAAACTAATTTAAAGTGTTCCTGTAATGTTAATATTTCAAACCTCAGATTTAGCCTGAAGTAACTTGTGTCCATGCTGGGCTTTCAGTTTCCAAAGAAACCATACTACACCCAGAAAGTTTCTTGCATGAGTTATATTACTCAGAAAAGGGATTTTGTTCAAAACAGATGGATGTAATATGCATGGACTCGCATTTCCCTATGAAAATCAGGGGGCACTCTTTAAGTGTATGTTCACATGGCTTATTTCGCGTACTGCGCTCTAATACGAGCAAAATGCACCCCAATCATTATGGTAATCCACAGTTCTCATAGAGAACTATGGATTACACCTCCTCTCCCCGGGCGTACAATACGATCGTATTGTATGTGCGGGGAGATAATTGAGATGTCATTTATTCACGCCGCTTTCACGCCACAAGGAATGCATGTCTATGGGGCAGGTGGGCTGCCAGCCCCCCCACGCCGCGGGAGTATCCGTCGATCAGCGCCACTCACGAAGACCCGGCTTAATTGCGGGGTGTACTGTACGTCCCGCAATTAAGCCGAGTGAACATACCCTTAAGGCCATGTTCACACGGCTTAAAATGAGCCGTATTTCGGTCCGTAATTACGCGCCGGAGTGCGCAAATTACGGGCTGAAAACGGCCCATTCATTACGGTAATCCACAGTTCTCATAGAGAACTATGGATTACATCTTTTCTCCCTGCTCGGCGAATCCTCCGGGCGGGGAGATAAGTGACATGTGAATTACCAGCGCCATATACGCGCCGCTGGTAATACAAGTCAATGGGCCGGCGAGGTGCCGACCCCGCGCTCACTCCCCCGCTCCCGCCCCGCCCCCGTCTACACGGCGTAATTGCGGGGCGTAATTACGTCCCGCAGTTAAGCCGTGTGAACCGAGCCTAACGTTACATTCAATTATTACTTAATGTAATTGCATTTCTAAAACACTTGCATGTCAGTAAATAAACTAATACTTTTTGAGAATAGTGTATATTGGTAAATATGTAACTTACATAGGGAATCTGAGCACGTTTCATACTATCATACAGGTCAGAGATTTCGGAGTCATTTTGGTATCCATAGCGACATAATTGAAACCCAAGTGACCAGTAGGCTGGCATAACAGGGCGTCCAATCAGCTAAAATAGATTTAAAATAAATGAATAAACTGATTTATTTAAGTAACATAAATCTGAAAAGACTGTGTCTTACTTCTGTGTATTGCTTCACAATCGTCTCTGGCTCGGGACCCATGATCACAAAAAAATCCAGAATTCCTCCGATAGTGCGGTAAGTTAATGCTGGAGTTTCTTGCAAAGATATCTCTGAAAACACAACGTTACAAATCTTAAGTGTGAACTTTGAAATAAACAATGTAATCCATCCTGAAATAAAGGAAATGTATTTTGTGTAATTTGAATTACACAAAAAGTTAGGGATATTTGGCTTTTGGTTCAAATTTCAGGATGAACACAAAATTTCTTGCAATTAAATGAACTAAATGAGAGCATCTCTTAACCTAGAATGCACATGTCCAACTGTTCAATGATTTAGTGTTTTTTGCACAACTTGTTGATATCTAACAAGGAGCTTAATGACAAAATTCACAACATGTCTTTGATCCCTGAATCACCCCAAAAATGTAAAGGATCGATTTGAATTGTGATTTGAACAGTTCTCCTCATCATGCTGTCACTTTGACATGAGAGCAAGTACACGTTAAAATTGATTAACAGCACCTCGTCAAAGCGAGACTTTAAGCAGGATGCTCTCAGTCGGAAGTGGCCACTGAACTTAAAGTGTCACAGAGTGTCATCAGCAGGATGCAACAGAGATACAGAGAGACTGGAAGAGTCACAGAAAGGCAAAGAAATGGTTGTCCTTTGGCTCCATCACACACTGATGCCCGCTTCATTGTAAACAATGCCCCGCGGAATCAGATGATGAACGCTACACAACTCCAAGCATGTTTAAGGGAGTAGAGAGGCACCCAAGAGTCACATAAGATCATTCGTAACTGATTACATGAGCTACGACATATTATAAATGCTGGAGCCTATGTTATCTTAAAATCTATGGTACCTTTCATTGTAATTTTGGTTGTGATAATAAGATGACTGCTGGGAAGAGATTTGTACGGAAAAGGCAAAAATATAGGATTTAATCAATTAATTACTTAACCTATTTTAGATAATTTTTTATGTTTTTGAGTTGCTACAATTAGAAAGCCCTAGATTATAGTTTTTTGAAGACTTGGCTGTCTAAGGGCTTATTTTCATCACATAATTTGGGGAATATACAGTAGAAGTTGATTAACTTTTATTTTCATAAGAAAAAAACTGAAATTCCACTGTTGTTTCCTGGGTAAAAGACAAGTGCTTAACATAAGACTTTAAAGGGAATGAGTCATCAGTAAAGGATCTATTGTTTATTATTAAAGGTGTTATCCAGTTAAATAAAAGTATACTTATATGGGAAAGAGGTTGGAAAAACTAAAAAAAAGTAATGCTTACCTCCCACAGGTAAATTCTGAAATTTTGCATTTTTTTCTAGCCACTGGGGCTTTCATCTCCTAGAGATCACTTTCCAGCAGTCTGCTCAGTATCATATAACACAGGATCCACCACTCACTATAGATGATTGCCACAGCTAAACTCCTCCCTCTCCCTGCATAGGCCACATAGCATAGTTTCACAAAGAATTTTCTTGGGTCCACCAGAGGAACTTATTAGGGCCAACACTCTTTCTATACATGTGCGGGACCAGGTTAAATACTTTTTAAAAGTTCAGTCTAATTAATATGATATTATATAATATCCAACTCCAAGTGAGGTTGTCTTCTATTAAACCTTAAGGGTCCTACAATATTAGGAATATATTATTGTTTTAGATCTGGGATCCATCAGAGGATCTTTTGGTTTTCTGGTGGGCGACTGACCCTAAAGGGCCGTTCACACAGCTTATTTTGGGCACGGATTCCAGCTGTATTGCACGCCGTACTGCGCTGCAGTACGGCTGGAATCCCTCTCAGCCATTATGGTAATCCACAGTTCTCATAGAGAACTGTGGAGTCTGTCTCTTCTCCCCGCTCGGCGAATACGCCGGGCAGGGAGAAAGTGAAATGCACATTATCCTTGGCGGGATACATGCCGTGGATAATGGATGTCTATTGGGCCCCCGCCCCCCCCCGCCCATTATTCAAGCCGTAATTGCGGGCAGAATCCATCCCGCAATAACGGCTTGAATAAGCCGTGTGAACTAGCCCTAACAGAGCATGTCTAAGGTATTTTCCTATAGAAGTCAAGGAGCCATTTTCTTTTACAGTCTCCTATGATCCATGTGGCTGCTGTAAAGTATATCTCTAAATGGTGTTAAAGCAGTACATACAAGATGGATACCTTCATAATCATGTACAGAAAACAGTTAAAAATCTAAAATTAGAACATAAGAACAGATTTCAAGTATATAATGTGTATCAGTTACTGGTCTTAATTAGTGCATCATGTGAATCAGTTTTGGGTGAATCATTTGTTTTAATTTAAACAATAAATCATTCCTGCAGATGTGGTTGTAAAATCCACAGTAAATTTAAAAATGTGTGAGACAAACATGACAGATTAGATGAAACGTGGAATGTGAAATGAGTCTGTCAATAATTTATGTTTCTATTTTCTGATAATACATTCCCATTAATAATACAACCGATTAGATTAATCACGCCTCCATATTGTCATAACGGATAGTGTTCATTGTAGCATGTCAGATAGAGAAGATGTTTCTTAATGAATTATCCAATTATCCTTGATGCTACAACTACACTGTCAGATTTATTTTGCATTTCTGTTTATTACAAATTAATATGTATAATATATCTAATATATATTATATTATATTATATATTTATATATATACATATATTTTTTAAATATATATATATATATATATATAGGATTTAGGATTTTGAGGACCCATGGCCTTTCCCGATAGGTCTATTTTAGAAAGTAATCATACGATGAAACAATTGTAGAGCATTTTTCCTTAGGCCTAATGTTGTGTGGTACAATTTAGGGGTGTCTCCATGCATAGTCTAACATGTTAAATTAATGTTACCAGTGCAAAATTGTGTAGGGACATACCCCTTTGATAGGTGCAATGATAATACACAGTTTTTAGAGTATTCATAAATTTCTAGGAGGAATTACCCAATACAGAGTCATAAGAAAATAGGCATGGGTCCTCTTTCAATAAATTGCAGCAATTGTTTCAAGGGATGATAAAGACATTTGAAGGTATTCAAGGGGAAAAAAAGAAAATATTTTGTAAGTTTAAAGTAGTTTTCTATGTATGTTTTCTATCATTTTAATCCTTACATACATTTATTTTAATTATTTAAATTAATTTATCTTTATTTTTTCCACCATAATAAACTAGTATACTCACATTTTACCTTTTGCATACTTTAATATACAAGCAGTAATACTAAATTGTAGCCATGAGTTCCATTAATAGACCTAGGACTGTCTTACCTCATAAGATTTAAGAAGTGATAATGTATCAGAGCACTTCCTTATTCAGGGGACACCCTACTTTTATTTTTCCTTATGCTCTACATAATTTGAATTGATCTTGACACAATCTACAGTGGGAGTGCAGCTATGATTTGCATCCAAAGCTATCCTAGTGCCTAATAACATCATGCAACTGTGCAGGCATATAATTCCACTGAAGTACAGTTACAATGCTATATCAGAAACGCTTGGACCTGATGTTACTAAGTAGGTTAATGTTATAAAGGAAACCGCTTCTTATTTATCTTGTTTTATTAAAACTTAACAATTATTAAGACTAGTATAGGAAAATGGGATTGAATGTCACAAACACTACAATGTAAGAAACCTAGAACTTGATCCAATTTTAAAGATGATGGGACTCATTTATGAAAACCGTCTACCACTTAGACTGTCTTCCATAGCAACCAATCAGAGCTCAGCTTACATTTTACTGAGTACTGTAAGAAATAAAACCTGAGCTCTTGTTGGTTGCTCAGGACAATAAATAGTTTTACTGTTAGTTTTATAAATCAGGCCCGATATACATATTATGATAATAATGCATTAAAAAAAATTACCCATAGCATTGCTGTTGAGCAAAAGGACTCCATGAGCATTGCCATCATTATCCAATCCCATATAAAATGGATGAACTCCGTAAGAGTTAACATGGTACTGAAAAAATAACACAAATAATTCAATATTAAACTGTTACTCCAAATGGAAGTAAAATGTTCAAGTTCAGTGTAATCAATCTACTCAATTCAATTCTTGAATCATATGTACCACAATTCAACTAAATTGTTCTAACCTTGATGGTTGTCTACAAAAAAGTCTTAAATGAGTTCAGGTAGATATGAAATGCAACCAATAATTCTGGACATAACAGCTAGGTAAACTGTGTAGGAAATGATATGGAATATATACTGACACCTTCAAATGATACCAGTCCAGATTGTGTTGGTACTGGCATAGTAGGGGTCCCCTATATCCACACCAAATATCACTTCATAAATACAAAAATGTTTACTGTATCAACAATAGCACAATGCCTTATTTTTTTGCTTTCAAAATCCTATATTTTTTCACAATGTAACATTAGTCAGCATTCCATATAATTCATTGCAATCAAAAAAAATCATATAACCTCTGACTTGTATAGTCCACAATTTTTTTAATATGCCTATAGGATCATAATGTCCAGATTTTGTTCAGAGCTGAGACCTTATCAACATGGATCCACATGAAGGTGTAGCACCATACCACATGGTGTATAGTGCTACACCTTCTTGGGGATCCATATTGATGACTAATAGATCTTAGTCCAGCTGCCTAATTGATGCAAAATGAGCACTAAGTAAACAACAACTCATGCCTAATTCGTGCCCTTACTATAACTGAAATATGTTTGAAAATCTTCCCTTTACCTTAAACACTTTTATCCTGATTGTTAGCAGTCAAAAATCTATCATATTAATAGTCTTAAATCGGTTACTTACTGCGGGAGGCTGGTCTTTAGCAAACAGACTAATAGTTTTTCTATTCATTTCATGACGGTAAAAAAGATGTTCAGTCTCTCCTATTCCATAAACATAATGTGATGGAAGTTTGGTGGAAATCTGAAGAAACATATCTTCAAATGTCATTCCAGGCAATTTAGAGTCCCAGCTAAAAAAAAAATCAAAGCAAAAATGAGACATAGAAGTTAATTATAATAATATAAGGGTAAAAGTCAACCAATTTAAGCAACTTCAAAACAATTGAAACGGCCTGAAAAAGATGTAAAAATTTAATTGGAGGTTGGCAGCAATAGCTGGTACAGCCTAAGGCCCTGGAGCAATCTTGGCATGCAATTTTGGTCAAATGATCCAAAATATAAAACTTTCCTTTCAAGACCTAATGGCATGATAGTAAAGTGACAAAAAGTATTAGATGTAAAGTTTAAATATGCTACAAATAAGACCATTGAAAAGATGGCATTTGTATTTTAAACAGATTATGAGAAGAGAAAAATGAATAACTTCTCTGTCATTATTGTATGCAACAGGTGTAATTGTTGCTCATTATATTTGCGTGATTCATCTGTTTTGACTTTGCTAAAAAGACCATTTCTTAAAGTATATCAGCTGTACACATTTCTATCAACATCTCTAATCCGAGTGTCTCAAACATTTGAGACTCAAAGGACAGATGATACAAGCAATAATCCCCCTGGACGGAAGTCTAATTTCTTTTTGTTCTGAATTTGATTAGAAGAGAGAGCCTGACATTTTACAAAGGAATCAATTGCTTTCAAAGCACAAATGAGTTTCTGAGGAAGTGCTTGAAGATATTCCCTCTGGCTCACTAATGGTCCCCTAAAATAACAGACCTCTCCAAAAAGTAGTAGCTTAATTAATTTACTTAACAAAACACTTTTATTGCAAGAAGTCTGTTAGTATTTTGACTTATAACCTCTTAAACATGTATCAAATAATTATAAAGAATAAATATATACATGTTATAGCATCCATAGTCACTGTACCTTCAGCAGCTCTGAAATATCTTACACTGAAGACATCATTTCTCTTGGTAACAGATTATAGGGATTCTGCATGTGTGCAAATTAAAAACTCATATGAGGGTTTGTTCACACGGTGTTTTCACTCCGTGTTAACTACGCTTTTTAGATCCATCTCTGGGACTGACAGGACGGACCTAGAGATGGATCTAAACAATAAGCAGTGAGATTATCACTGCGGGCTATGAGGCAAATGCAGCGGCGTTCACATGAGAGATCGCCGCTGTGTGTTTCCGTCCTGCCTGTCGGCACCGTCTTTGAAAGAAGTGACATGTAATTCTTTCAAAGACGGAGGTGACAGGCAGGAGGGAAACATGCAGAAGCGATCTCTCATGTGAACGCCGCTGTGTCTTCTTCATAGCCCGCAGTGATAATCTCACTGCTAATTGTTTAGATCCGTCTCCGGGTCCGTCCTGTCATTCCTAGAGACGGATCTAAAAAGCGTAGTTGACATGGAGTGAAAATGCCATGTGAACAAGCCCTAAAAGACTAGACTTTAAAAGTTCCCAGGTGCTGATCTTCTTTATTGTGACATTGTATCTCTAAAACACAAATACTTGTGCTGTTATATGAACCCCATTTGTTCATTAATCTAAAACCTATGTTATTGGTGTATGTTACAGGTACTGTATATTTCCATCATATCATTTTTGGCATATGGCTGGCTTATTCTTTGTGTTTATAAGGTGGGAGTCTGATCTCTGACTTTTATTCCTATCTACTGATTGTGCAGGGGACTGCAACAACGCTATATTCAAGCTCCAGTCAGGTGAATGGGGCAATAAATCCATAAAAAATAGACAACTGTGGTATAATCATAGTTTAGTATGGATGTAGCCATTCAAATGCCAAGTCCATGTGTAGTCCACAATGGATAACAACCAAGCTGGGCAGGGAGTGAGACACACACCTGTGGGTCATTTCAAAGGGATTAACCCCTTTTTTCTCAAGCTTGCATATTGCATCTAGAGAGTAGATTAACTATTATACATATAATCATCTCAAAATTAGTTCTAAATACCACAGACTATCATTAAAAATACAGAAATAAAATATAGTATGCTATACTGTATGCTATCCAGTATGCTTTCCGTTGTAGCAGGCATACTCTGGCTCACTCAGGGTTCTTATTCTCTATTTCTTCCAATTAACACCATGGTAGATCAGTTAACCCATGTCAAGCCTCATAAAAATAATGTAAAACCGCGTTCTCTCCAAAGCTTGCTGTGGATCGTTCGATCTCTTACTGGGCTCTTAATAGGTATTGTCATTTTTTGTTTCTATGTCTGAATTCTGATTGTCCTACTCGTTTGCCCAACAGACGTGCATTTCAACAAATAGATGACTCGTTTGTTATTACAATGTATATATAGTATCCAAAAACGCTTTAAAAAAAAAAAATACTATCTATCTATCTAATAATCCATATATATGTGTATATATATATATATATATATATATATATATATATATATATATATATATATTATATATATATATATATATATATATATAAATTTGGATACCTTTTAAAGGTTGACTGAAGGTGCTTTCACGTGGAGCGGGCTTTTTTGGTGTACTTTTTCATAAGTTTTTGGATGTTTTTTTTGTGTAGAAATGTGCAGCATTAATTGCCGGGCCTTTCTGCACAAAAACCGCATCCAAAAATGCACCCAACAAACGCTCTGTGTGAACGCACATTTAGGCAGCATGCAAATACCAGCCCTGATTAAAGAGTCCAGACAGTATTTGGACATTGTTTCTGTGGTTTTGTAAACCACTGACATGTTGATGTTCTGCCTGAAAACCGGGTGGAAGAATGAAAATGTTCTAAGTGTTTCGGAATGCCGGTGGTATAAAAAACTGTCCGGTAGAAAATCTGTTCAGTTGGAACTGCTGAACGGATTTTCTGTTAAAGTCTCTCAGGATGATTGATAGTCGGTTTACAGGTGGCTTTCAAATCCGAAAACCAACAGTAAATCCGACCGTAAATCCTGCCGTTAGGACAAGCCCTAATGGTTGTTACTCTTATTACTGAAGCATAGTTTGGACAATTCAAGGAAAGATATGTTCCTATCCTGTTGGTACCTAAGCTTGTTTGCTTGGATTTTGGTTAATCAGTGAAATCTGAAGACACTAAGTGGTCCCCTATTGTGAATCCTTTTTTCTATACATTGTGAGAGATAGAGAGAAAAGCACCTAAAAACACTTATATAGAATTCTGGCACAATTTGTGCCTACAATACTGGTGTATATGCTCTACATCACATTTACTATATTTTTTTGATAGTTTATAGATATCTCTGTGCCTCGGTCAACAAAAGGGGGTGTCCTCAGTGAAATAGGTGTGGCTTCATGGAAAGGGGCATGGCTTATTGTGTGGCAACATGCACCTAAAAAATGCACCAAAATTCTGAAGCAGTTAGTGGCATAAAGTAAGCCAACTTGTAAAAGTATACACTTGATATCCAACATGTAATAAAACTGGGTACTTTATTGGCGGAAATTCATAGAAACAAAGGAAACAGTGCCAGTGTTACGTTAGCATTTCAGACCCTTTTTGGGTCCTTGTTCACAGCAATCAACAATCAACCAAAAATACGTTTAAGCACCACATTAAAACCAATCAAAATGCATCTATCACAATTAACCTTCCTAAGTAATACTCATTTTTTAGAATAGAAAATGCTAAATGTGGGAAAAAATTAAGTTTAATAAATATAAAGAGAAAATTTTAAAAATTTCAGAATGTAAATGAATGTTAATTTCCCAAAATCCAAATGGCTTTCTTAATCTTAACAATTTCTGCCAGTCCCCCCTTTTGTGGGCCTGTTAACTTGTTCAATATCATAGAAGTGGAAAGAATTCAGATTATCATTATGACTTTCCAGAAAATGTTTAACTGCTCCTGACATATGGGGATAACAATGTCTAAGCCAGAATTGTTCGAAATGCGGGTTTTGATTTAAAAAAGTACAAACTACATTACATTTATTATTTTGTTTTGAGCATTGTTGGCTTCGACATCGATCGATAGTCGTAGTGGGCCCACCAAATGGAGGTTTTGTAGTCGATAGTCGATCATTTGTGACCATTAAAGTCTATAGGAGGCAAAACCCCTTCTTCTTACACAAACGGGGCGGAGAAATGGAATTAACAGCCAAAACAGTCAAATGGATAATGCTACATCTTAGGCACAAATTTAGGCTATAAACCCAAAGAAAAAATTCACACCCTTTCATCCCTGTTTGTCCCACAGCATCCCCCTTTAAAAAAAAACCGCATCACCCACAAATTAAAAAGGTTGCGCTCCCCACAATCGCTGGGGCATGGAGGGAGAATTCCAGCATGTTGCCATGTAAAAAATGAGACGGGGGAGGGGGGGGCCGAGCTGCGCTGCAAAGCAGCGGCGGGCGAAGCAGGGGGGAAGGCGGAAGGGGCAAAATAAAATGAGCCTTCTTCCAGAGGCAGCCCGACCCGGGTGCTCTTTAGAAATTTCTGGACGACAAGGTTCAGAATGTGCCCGGCAAGGGATGTGTCGCTACCCATTTAAGGGCGGCCCGCCGATTTTGCCATTATGCAAACCCCCTTGCCTGGCCCAAGGTTTTGTTACCACCCGCTCGGTCTCGTTGTTAGAGCCTCCAAGCTCCCGACCTGTGTGGGCGGTCTCCAAGGCAGTTAATTTTAACCGGCTTGGTGTCTCTGGGGGACGTGAGCCACAGAGGACCCTTGGGGAAAAAGGGCCCCGCACCTCCCCGCGGTTTTTAAGAGCTGCGCCGAGCCCGGGGCCCAGTTACCCCAGGCATCCCCCCCAGCTCACCCCTGAGCTGTCACAGAGATAACGGCTTGGCCGGTTATTGTCCCTTGGGGCGGTGGTTGAGATGGACTTTTCCGGACCAGATGCAGACAACGCCTTGAAAAAATTTTGATGACACGGGCTGGCCGGGCAGGAGGATTTTCTGGCAAAGAAATTTCGTCGGATTGGTATTTGGGGGCAGGCGAGGGCCTGACGTGGCGTAACCATCTGTGTCCACCGACGGAAAGGCAAAATTTCCCAAAGGGCCCTGCTGGCATTCCCCAAATTCGGCTTTTGGGCCCCGGGGTTGGGGGTTTTGGGTTTTTAAAGTGTTTCTTCTGCCCCCAAACCGGGAAAGGGGACGGGAAGGTGGTCCCTGGGTTTTGGCCCGCGGGGAATTTTTTACGGGTGAAAGGTCAAAAAAACTGGCAAAAAGGGGAAAAGGGGTTTGGGGAAGGGGTTTCTCGGGTTTGGTGTGGTGGTACTCGGGCGACGGGGAGGCTAAGCGGGGGGCTGATCCCTACCCTTGACTTAGAGTTCAGGGCCCCCGGCTGAAAAAAGTTTTGGGGGTGGCGGGGAGGGGAGGGGAGACAGGGGGTTTTTGTGCCCAGGGGGTTGGGGAAAACGGGTTTTTGGGTTTCTGGCCTTTTTTTTGGGCCAAAGTGTTCCCTCTTTTCCCTTCATGCATTGTTTGAGTGATTTAGACATGTTGGTGGGGGTTTTAAACCCAAATTTAAGGTTCTTGCCTCTACTTATGCGTTTAGGGCCCAAAGGCGGCATATGACATCGGGGGAAGTAAATCAGAGGCTTGCTAAAAGAAGGGCCCAAGGCCCTTGAAAAGGCCCTGGCCCTTTTTGAGGGGGTTTAAGCGGGAGCGGGGTTTTGCGTGCCCGTGGCTGGGCGGAACTTATCAGCGGACTTCTGCAAAACCCCCCTTCTCCCTTTTTGTGGGGGGACCCGTATTGACATTCCCCCATCTTTCTTCCCCCCGGGCCCCAACTGATGAAGGGGCTCGAAAGGGCGAATTCTGCGAAAAGCCAGGTGGATCCGCAATGTGTCTTCACCCATCATCATCAACACGGTGACTTGTGGTCCCTACTTTTTTTGCTTCCGAAGCTGGGGGGCTACAAGTAAGGGGCACTGAAAAGGCGTTGCCGGGACCGCCCGGGGATTTTTTCCAAATTGAGGGGCTTCCTTCCCCTCCTCGGGGTGGCTTAAAGTAAATGGGTGTCGGGAGCAGACTAAATCTCCTCTTGATTTTTTTAAATGCCTTTGCCCCCCAACCCTTTTTTGTCATAAAAAGAGGTCTTCGGGACAAATTGGATTACCCAAAGTGGTGGGTACAACAAAGGGTTGACTTTGGGCTGCTTCATGTTGGAGGGGATGCTATGAGGGCTGATGACGAAATTTGTGGCCGTGGCTGGGGGACGAGGGGGAAAAGACGTAGATAAGGGTTGCATTAACCACTGAAGGCAGTTGGGGCGACGATGTTCGTTTTTTAGATTCACAGGGCCCGGGCCCAAAGCGATGACAGGCCTGAGGTCCGAAAGGGGGCGTTCCCCCTGGCAGGGGGTGTTGTCGCCCCCACTGGAAGGAGCCTTCTCTCGTACCTTCCCTCCATGTGCAAACCCCTCTTTGCTCGCTTACCACTGCATTTCCTCCTGTTCAGAAATATAAAATTTGGAAGGTATGGAAAAATAGTTTGGAAAGTCTTTTTTAAAAGATGGCAAATCAAAGCTATTCTCAAACCCCTCAATCAAAAAAAATTGGGGATTCAAATTTAACTGCAAGGTGTTATCAAAAAATCTGGACTGGGCAAAAGTGCAAAAAACAGTATTGTTTGTTTTCGTATAATACACAGTTTTTTTGAAACTTTCAATTCACGTGGTGAATAGTTTGCTGTTTTAAGATTTACGTGGATGCTGCGTCAATGAAAAAAGTGGGTGCGCAAAAGTCAAAAAAAACAACTGTTATTTTTTCGTATAATACCGGTATTTTTTGCACCTTTAAATTCACTGTGGTGACTATGAATTGCTTTTTTTTTTTTACGGGGAAAGTGCGTCAATGAAAAAAGCTGGGTGCGCAAAAGTCAAAAAAACGTATCTGTTATGTTTTGAAAAATACACGGAATTTTTTGAAAACCTTTCAATTACCTTTGGTGACTTTTAGTAATTGTGTTTTAGTTTTTATGGGATGCTGCGTCAATGAACAAAGCTGGGTGCGCAAAAGTCAAAAAACACGTATTTGTTATGTTTTGTATAATACACGGTATTTTTTGCACGGCCTAAAACTGTGGGCAATCATCCAATTTGCCAATTACATGTATTTGAGAAAAGTCTTATAATTTGATCTACTATAAATTATTATGTGTTTGTGTGATGGTGATATGTAGTCTTTAAGGAACACAAAGGCAATACTGATATAATATGTTTTACCTAACGCATGGGCCGTGTGGGTAATACATCATACAGATAATTCACCACTCTTTCAAACCCTTCGCTAGGAGATACATAGTGTATATGCTTCAGCCAGGATATACATTTGCTACCATGCACAAGCCTGGTGTCATTGTAAAAACATTAGATATTGCATTGTGTATGTATATGCTGTAGCTGGAGGATTAATTTACTGTCAGCCATAAACTTAGTATCATTGTAAATACATTTTTCTTGTTATTATCAAATACTGCCAAATTACCTGAAAATCGAGTAATTTAATAAAATATACTAAAGTCTTCTTTCTCCAGACTTGTGTCTTTATTTCAATATGCAGTGATTAAAATAGGGTTATGAAAACAGATAATTCTTTCTTCAATGCTATGCATGCTTTCAAAGCCTAAAAATATCATTTCAATAAAAAATGTGTTTCTATTTTTAAGTATTTATTTCACTAATAGTTTTTCATTTTAGTCAATGTCAACCCTTAGAAACCTGTCAGTTTTGATTAAAGTAGTGACAAGGACCAGGGATCATGTTGACATCTCCATTCTCTGCCACTGCTCAGCTAAATATGTAACAGAAGTAGTAATAAATAATGTGTGAAGTGTAAAGTGTGCTGCCAGAAACCATGAAAGTCATTTGGGGGAGAATGAGGGGATGATGGTAACTATTGAAGGTTGTAGGTGACACTGATCTGTAAACAAACATGCAGTTTTATGGATCATTTACACGTGTGATATGGATCCATATTCTTTTTTTAAAAAAAACATGTTGCCAAAACATTAAAATAATTTTATTACGTATTTAATATAGATCTTGTATGGATGCATCCGTATTTTACTCACCCTTTCTAGATAGTTTTCGCAAGTAAAATGGATTAAAGTAATGCATGTTGCTTTTTTTAATATACAAATATTTATAGGCTCCTGTTAATCGACCGTGAGATAAATATTAGGGCCAAATTTGGCTACTTTCAGACAATATTTGATTAGTATGTTATCTCAGTTTGGTAAGCTTAGTCTAGGAGTGGGTCCAAAATAAGGACAAACAAACTCTTAAACACAACAAAAAACACAGAAGCACCCAGCAGGCACTGAAATCTATGCAAAACCTAGGCAAATATTGAATTTATGGAACATTTTAAACTTCATTACCGCTATCTTTTCTATAGGTTTAAATTGATGGCTTTAGTACACATTTAGATTAAATTGGTAATGCCCACTTATCACGTCAAGGTAACCTCATCAGGTGGAACCCTATCTATAGTTGCCAAAGCTGGATAAGGGTAACATAACCCATATCTTCTGATTAAAAGGTCTTTAGGGTGGACAGATGGAGTGCACAGCATGAATGGAGACAGACACTCCTTCAAATGCACAACACAAAAAATGGAGAATATTAGCCAGCACATCCCCATCTAAAGTTGCCTTGATCTGATTGATGGGTATACACAATTTAATCAAAATGTGCACTAAAAACCTCATTTCACACATATTGAAAACATGGCAGCAATACAGCACAAAAGTTCCCTGAATTCAGTGTATGAGTATCTTTAAGTGCCTGTTCAGCTGTGCTTTATTGTTGTATTAGAAAGTTTGCGTTTTGCACTATAGCCCCAACAGCTTACACCAGTGTTTCTGTTTAATTCATGTTTAGAGGTGCTAATTTTCTTTTATTTGGCAAAACAAGGAATAAAATTATTATTTTTTTCCTTTACAGTTTAAGGAAGTTCTTTTTTGAATCACAAATACTGATCTAAAATACGGACCAAAATGCTGTCATGTAAAAACAGCCTTGAAGATACAAAAAATGGATGGAGTACGGATGTAAAATATGCTTGAGTAAATGCAGCCTTAGGTGACAGTGACACGTGTATTTGAAAAAACAGTCAAATACTGATATGCAATACACATATATTGTAATAGAATTTGTTTTGTTTTTATGGTTTTGTATTATATAATTGTTTTTGCCCCATATTGTATTCTGAGTTGCCTGCTTCATAATCTTTATTTTTTTTGTTAAAGGGGTTTTATCTCAAAGTAAAAACACCTGCACTGGCCGTTCGCAGCTAGATGTTACCTGACCATGCATTTGAATGAAGAGGGTGGAGCTTGCGTCCATCCTCTCCATTTACTTTTATGGGACCTTCTGAAAATAGCCAACTGCACACACTCAGCTATATTCAGAAGCTCCCATGTGTCAAAGATGGCAAAGATTTATTTTTTAAGCAGAGAGGCACTGACAGATACACCAACTATATTTAAGGCGACATGAATGTAAGGGTCAGTTTTAATGTTCTGGAGTTAAATGCACTAAAAGTGATTAGCCCACCTAATTTCCTGTTGTATGGTGCATCAAATGAACATGTTTGGAACATTATGAGCCTGGCCCAACTCTTTGTAATGCGCCAAAGATGTCGGGGCATCTACCATAAATCCCGTTCTCAATAGTATATTTTCAGAGTTAGCGAAATATCATCAGTGATTACAAACACTTCATAGCAGGATAGAAATAAAATAAAAGGCATTAGAATAGCATGTCTGTGAATAGAAACTATGATAGTGAACCTGCATGTTGCAACACAAGTCTCAGCAAGACCTGTGGTATACCAGCTATTACTGTATGCCAAATACAAACGTTTGATGCATTACTAATGTGCCAAAGTTCCACAGTGTGCCAAAGACAGATGTGAGGCACATCAATCCTTAGGCATCATTTATGACTGCACATTCACCACTTTTATATATTCAGGTGCATTTTATACAGAAAAAAAAAAATGCAGAAAATTGTGTCGAGATGCAAAGTTCCATACATGTCAACCATAGTCTTAATATATTAACATTCTTAAATTTCCCAATATACATCAAAAATGTGTATAAAGAAACAAAAATATGAATTAAACTATTTAACCCCTTAAGCTGAACGCCTGAAAAGTAGTTAATGACAAGAAATTTTTTTTCGTTTTTGCCTCCTTGCGTTTCAACAGTTGTAACTTTTTTATTTTTTCAATGACGCAGTTGTATGAGGCCTCGTTTTATGTGGGAGAAGTTGTGCTTGTTGGGGGAATAGTAGATTTTTTTTTTCATTTTTTAATTATTATTTTTACTTCACATTTCACACTTAATAACTTGTTGGATTAATTCTACAGGTCACTATGGTTGTGTAGATACCTAATATGTGTAGGTTTTTTGTGTGTATGTGTGTGTGTAATTTATGCACAATTATTTTTTCTACACTTTATGTTTTTTACTTTTTTTTTTAAATCCCATGAAGGGATAACTGTTTTACATTTTTTTTTTTTTACACTTAGTAGTGTATTAGCATATTCATATATGCTAATAAATTATAATCTGTGTCAGTTTAACACAGGCAGCAATGAGGGCAGTACAGTACACAGCCCTGGGGATACTCTAGGTCCCATGGTTGGCTGTGAAGCCATCCCACAGGATCTGTCAGGTCTCCAGGAGTCCTGGTCACCTGAAACAGAAGCAGGTGAAAGTGTTTGATTATGCTGCGCTCACTGACTTCAGCAATCAAAGGGTTAACCTCTGCCAGGGGTTGGAGGTTTCCTCTGCTTCCCGGTACTTGCAGAGACTGTGCTAGGAACAGGGCTGTGAAGTACAGCTCTGCTTCTAGTGCAGCTGTGGTGCTAGGAGCCACAAAACCTCTCTGCAGGTGAATGACCTGAAATGCCCACCGTCAAAAGATGGCGAGCAATTGTTAAGGAGTTAAATGTATTGGCAATTTTTTTTTACACTATAGGAATCCAAAAGTTCAGGAAAGACTATGCTTTAAAAAAATAAGACCACATTTCAGCCAAAATGTCTACAAAACTTAATAGATGTATTGCTTGGTTTTAACTTACACAACAGCACGATTGCTTCGCCGGATGACTTGAAGTCCAAATGGCCTACTCTTGAGAACAACAACTTCATAAAGACGTTCTGCGTCTGTACTTCTTGGTTGGCTGGGCTTATTCAGTGGTACTGGAACTTCATATCTTTTCTGGTTGGGATCAAATATCTATGAAGAGGAAACATGTTAAAGAAAGTCAGTTGATAAGTATAACACAAACGCTGGTCTGGAGTTGGCAAAAATATCAAATAATAAGTGATTTTATATTAATCTACTAATTTTCTGTAGTATAGATATCTTGTTACTGTAAGACTGTGTGCTAAGACTCTTATATGTGAAAAATAGTAGATATGACAGTATTTCAGTGTGTAATTTATGTCAGTAAATGTTTATAAATATGTTAGTGGTTGCAGGATATTTCGGCACATACTATATATTGCTTTTTTATTTCCTACCTTTAAAGAGCAGTAACTTTTTTTTCTGTGCACAAAGCTGTTTGAAGGCTTGTCTTCAGTGGAACACAGTTGGATTTTTCATTGGTATCATTTAATATACTGAGAAACAAAGAAATGCTTTTTCGCTGGACTTGTGTGACGGCTTGTTGTCTCTTGGCTAAAAGTTTTTATTGGTACCAGTTAGTGGTATATTCAGATTTTCGGTCCCTTTATAGTCCCATTTTTTGGGTAGGTGAGATGACCAAAAATAAATCTTAGAGGTTTTTTTATGGCATTTACAGAGATAGATAAATAATTTTAATTGTTTGAATTTTTTATGGTCAAACTTCAATGTGTTAAATTTTTTTATTGTTTTTCTTTTCTGTATGTAAAATGAAAAAAAAAATGGTCTGTTTTGCTCAAGCACACTTTCTATTGAAACCATATAAATAAGAATACCAGCATTAATGTAGATGTAGACAGAGATTTTTATTTTATTTTTTTTAATGAAAAGCATGGGCCACATGTATGAAAACTGTTTTGTTTAAAAAAACTTTGTTGTCCATAGAAAACCAATATGTGCTCCTTTCTTTTTTTTGTGCTCGGAAAAGACAGTGACGCTTTGTTTTATTAGGCAACAAAGTGGTTTTAAACCCTAGACAGTTTTCATACATGTGGCCCCATGTGTCTGTAAAAATGTATATTAATGGATGATTTAAGCATTTTTTGATGCATTTTTCTATGTTTAATATTATTTAGTACCTAAGTTTTAGTGGCATTTTTTTAGTTCACTTTTCCCCATAATAAATCATGTGATTCATAGACTATGGATTTCAATGATATCACTTAAATCACATATTTTTTTGTGTGAAATGTACATTCCACAAAAAAATGCAAGAAAGAAATGTAATACACAATAAGATTTGTACTTTAAGTGAAAAATAAAGCAATTAGGGTCTATAGGAAAAAAAAACAAACCTACAAATTTTTCCTGCTAAAAAAAAAAAAAGAAAACGTCCCAAAATATGACTCCCAAGCATTGACTGTAGTGGATTATAGATTTCCCTGTTGACTTCAAATTTTAAAATTGGCCCAGCTTTCAAAAAATCCCCCAAAAAGGTTGGAGGAAAAATGTCTCAAAAATTTTTGGGACAGTAAGAAAAAAATTCTGGTGTAAAAAGTTCTTTTTTGCCTGTGCTTTTTTTCATCTGGTGTGAATAGGTGTTAAATTGGTGTGCAGTTTTTCCTTGCTAAGCAATTGCTGACCTGTGATTTTTTCCCAGTTAGCATAAAGGCCGAGTTGCTAGCTTCTGGGTTTTAGTTTTGTTTGGCCATTTGCTGTGAACAAACCCCCAAGAACTGGAGGGGTTTTTTGAGTAAGTAATGTCCCATTTCTTGTATGTTTTGCCTGTAGCAACCAATCAAAGCTCCCATTTCATTTGCTCTAAAACAAATAAAAGGGGAGGTTTGATTGGTTGCTATGGGCGACAAAGAAATTCTTAGATCTAGACAGTTTTTAAACATGTCCTTCATTTTGCCTTTCTTAACAGTGCTATACCATCACCCTCAATGTGGTTTCACACACAGCAGTTTTAGAAAAATGCTTTTTTTTGCATATTTAAAAATTAAAAACGGCATTAAGATCTTAGCTAGAAGTCAAAATTTTACTTTTTCCTTTTTTTTTCCTTTTTTTGGGGGGAGGTGGGGTCCTGGTCATTTTCTTCAAAATTCATCATTATTATTGTTTTTTTTTTTTTAACTATAATAAATGTATGACATTTATGGTAGTTTTTTTACATGCTTAAAAAAAAAAAGAATAAAATGTAAAGACTAATCTTGGCCACAGGGAAACAAATAGGGAAATTTAAATAAACCTAAAATTGGTTTTTAAAAAATTGCATTTTTGGGGGATGAGCAAAATTGTTTCTAAGAAGGGGGAATTTTAATTTGAATTTCAGGAAAAAATCGATTGAAGAAGCCGAATTTTCAGGGGTTTTTTGGGCAAGGGAATAAAAAATTTGGCCCCAACAAGGGGTGCCCTTTGGGGCAAAGAAATTGGGGAAAAAAGAAAGGAAAGCCCCAATGCCATGACGGGGCGGGAAAAAGAAACCCAATCAGAGCCAGCCAGTTCCCTGTGATGTCACACCCCCCTAAAAATAGGACAGCCATTTAAATTCCCCCATTTATCACGTTTTCCGAATCCCACAAACATCAACCCTGTAGCGGCACTAAAATTGCACACAGGGAAAAAAAATTTTTTGGTTTTTTAAGATTTAAATGGGGAAAAATTACCTTTCAAATACACGATGTTTCAAATCCCCAAAATTGTTCCAAAACCCAGAATTTTTTATTTTGGGGTTTATTGCAATTTGTGGCAAAGAATTATTTTTTTCCATTGTGGGGGAAGTCTTGTCAACCAGGGGTGTGTATTTCTGTCCCCACCCCGGAAACCACCGGTTCAGTCTGTAGGGAAAAAAGGAGACTGCAAATATTCCATTTTACTTGTTCGTTTGGATCAATCCTTTTTGTTTTTGGTTTACAATGCTGATGGTTTATTGACTGATTGAAAGGGACCGAAAATTAAAAGGAAGGGAACATGATCATGACGTCATAAAAAAATTACTGCCAACACCCTCTCCACCCCTTTCGGTGGGTTTTACTTTACAGCGTTTAACAAAAGGGCTTGTTTTTAATTGTGGAATCATCTGATGTGGGTGTAAAAGGAGTGCCTCTTTGACGCTTTTAAAAAACTTGGCCCTCAGCTTGGTTTTTTCTAGGTACACTGACATTACCCTGTAAGCACGTTCCCCTTCAGTTATTTGAAGACGGCGGTGTTTGCGCGTCAACTAAAAACCAGCATTGTTCAATCCCAAACCCCTTCCCTATGCATATTTGGATGGCCAATTTTACAACACCCAACAGGCCTTTGCACCCGGGAAAAAGCTGTTTTTTAAAATGCGTGCATGGGAATTTAACCCCTTGAAAGAAACCAAATTTTGGGGGGAAAATTTGGCAAATTGACCAAATCAAATTTTTTTGGAAATTTGCTTCCCTTGGTTTTTTTTAATTGAAAAGCAAAACCTTTTGGAAAGTAAACACTTTGGGGGGCCTGCATAAAACGTCAGGTATAAAATCTTTGTTGCCCAAAAAAACCAATCAGGGCCCCTTTCTTTTCATATGTGCTTGGAAAAATGAAAAGGGGCACTCGTTGGTTGCTATGGGGGAACAAAGTCGTTTTAGACCTGACAGTTTTCTACATGTGGCCCATGTCAGTCTATGAAGAAATTTTCTTGGGTAAATTGTCAAAATTTTTATAAAAGCCTTTTAGAAGCCCCAAGTAGGTTTAACACATGGGAGATTTATGGCCAAAAAAAAAAAAAATTTCTGTGAAGAAGATCGTTCATACTCTTAATGGTTCTTGTTTGCATGGATTTGTTTAAATTCCATTCAAATCTTTTTAAATGAAAATATTTTAAAAAAAACAAATTTTTTAACGTTTACCGTTACCCTCACAGACCTTTTTCTACTTCAAAACATTGTGGGTACATTCAATTTTTGGGGCTGACAGGTGTTTTAAATAGCTTTTTCCCTTAAGGACCAGCCTTTTTGACCCTTCCCGCACGCCCTATTTGAAAATTTACTGGTCAATTTTTGTGAGAATAAATTTTTTACACTTTTACCTATCCATGGATTCAGAGATTATTTTCTCGTGACACATTGTGCTTTAAGTTAGTAAGAAAAAAAAATTTCCATACAATCCCTTTTTTGTTTTTTAAAAAAATCAAAATTTCATGAAAAATTTGGGAAAAAAATTTTCGTTTTTTAAAAGTTTCAAAAAATTTTTAAAGTCCCCAAAACAATAATTTTTTTTCTGGACCTTTTTTACTTAAAGGGTCTTTCTAAAATTAAGGGCTAATCGAGGAAAAAAACCTCTTAAAAGGGGGAAAGAGGCCTTTGGGGGCTCTCAGAAAGAGGCAAAACCTATTAAATTTAAACCCCCCGGACAAGGGTGGGAACATTGTATCTTAAATCACAAAACGTTTTTTGGAAAAATGTTACGCCCCTCCTGTTTTGATAAAAACTTGGCTATACCAAAAATAAGTTTTTACCCCCCTAACTCTTTCCGTTAGAACTTAAGATTTGACAAAGGCCAGAGATTGCGATAATTG
This sequence comes from Phyllomedusa bahiana, assembly GCA_025379985.1. Classification (NCBI taxonomy): domain Eukaryota; kingdom Metazoa; phylum Chordata; class Amphibia; order Anura; family Hylidae; genus Phyllomedusa; species Phyllomedusa bahiana. The sequence goes on from JAODAL010040399.1 coordinate 33,206, forward strand.
AAAAAACTTTAAAAAATGGGCTTTTATATGCCAAAATTCCCCCCGGTAGCCATTTTTATGCCCTTTCCGAAGGTGCACAAGGGGACTTCCCCATTGAGGGGACGTCCAAAAAGTCTCAGGATGAATTTCCCTCTGTCAAAACTGTGGGATTTACATCGACCACAAACCTATTCCCCTTTTTTTGAAACCTTTTCCTTCATAAAATCAGGGATACCACGGATCAAATTTAAGGGATTTAGAGGATTTTTCTGTTGGGTCCTAAAAAACCCCCCTAGTGAGTATTGGGTGTGGAATCCTTATAAAACGGGCTATCCCTCATAACAGGTTTTTGATGCATTTAGACATTTTTTGGCCTCAAGGGGTTAAACCAAATTTTTACCACAAAAATACCTTTTTTTATAGATCTATTGGAATTTATTTTAAAAAAGAATTTTTTTGTGTTTGGTTTGGGGGCTCTTCCACCAGGAAGGGGGGCCGCGGGTTGGCAAAGGGCCTGTGCCCCCCCGGGCTAAAGTTAAAAAACTTTACCCGGCTGGGGGGAGATGCTAACCGTCCTTGGTTTATGACCCTCCACCTTTTGGGAGATAGAATTGGGCTAATGGCTCAATTTAATTTAAAAAAAATTTTTTTCAAACAAATTTGGGAAAAAACCCGGGGTGAAATTTGTTTTCATTGAAAAAACAACCCCCTTAACATCAATTTCATTCAATCTGAGGGGTTTACCTTTGAATTTGATTTTGGGCTTTCCCACCATTTCGGTGTAACAATCTTTTTAAAACCAGTCAGGTGAATTAATGAAACCCCCAATCCAAAACGCAAAACCCCCGAACAACTATGCTTTTTTTGGGGGAAATCCCATCCCAACTTTTCTTAAGAGGGGGATACCCAAAGGTTTTGCCCACTTTTAAAAAAAAGCAATTGTTCACAGGTAGAAACTTTTAAAGGGAAGCGGGGACCTTTAGACCAAAAATTTTTGGGAAAAAAAGGGGACCCGGGTTTTTTGGGTGAGACAGGCCCTACCAAAAAGCTTTTTAAAAAAGCAATAGGGAAAAGGGAAATCCTTTCCAAAGGGGGGCCTCTCGCAATGGGGTTTTCCCAAGGGAAACAATTTGGGGGGCATTTAAAGGGACCTTTTAAAGGGGGGCTCCTTTGAATTTTTGAGTCATTAAAAAAGACTGGTTAAAAATTTTTAAAGGGTGGACCCCAAATTTTAAAAGATCAGATCCCCTGAAAAACCCTTCGGGCAAAATACGACCGGGGGAAAAAAATTACCCTGACCATCTGGTCCAAAGGCCCCTTTTGCCCCCCCCAAAAAAAAAAACTTGGTTGCAAAAACGTAAAAGGCTCACATCGTTGCGGAGACTGTTTTTTTTTTGCTCAGCATTTTAAAAAGACTTTTCAAAAATTCTCAAAATAAAGAAATAAATGATCTTTTGAGATTAATTTCTTAATTGCAAAACACAAAATTTTGGGGATACATGATCCAATGTTTCCTTTGGCCTACAGTATATAGGAAAAAACCCCCGAGACAATTGAGGGGCAGAATGGGGGAACACTTGGGTGCATTCGTCATTCCGGGACAAAACCCCGGGTCCGCCATTGGGCAGAAGCTGAACATGGGGGTGACCCTTAAAATGTCTACGTTGGTATGGAATTGGGTCATATACCACCTCAATTAAAACGGGGCCCAAAATTGACCCCCAAAGGTTTTTCCCCGAGGGAGTGCTTTTTGGGTATTTACTTTGAAAAACAACGCCCCCCAAGGTTTAAAAGAAAATCTGGACTTTAGTTGGGTTTTTTTTAGAAATGGAAAATACAATTTAATATAAAAAGTTTTCGTTTAAATTTTTTTTTTTACCACCTTTGACCAGAAAAAGGGCTTGTTTTTGTTTTTTTATTTTGGGCTTTTTCTTTCTCTTTTCCCCCCTTTTTTCCCAAAGAGTCTTAAGCACCCGCAAAAAATTTTTTTTTTCAATGAGGCATTTTGTTTTTTACCCAAATTCCTAAATTTTCATCCTTGCAGGACTTTGCCCAAATTTTGGGAAGTACCTGCGTTCCTTTGTTTTTGTGCGTTACTGCCTTGGGACCGCACTACGCTTGGGGTTTTACTTCACGGGAAACCTAAATGTCCGTTTATGTCATCTATCTAGCAAAATGCCATGTTTCTAGGGTTTTTAGGGAAGGAAAAAGCTTTCTGCTTGGGGGTCATGAAGCGGACGCTCCTGACTTTAAGGAGGCCGCGCCCTTTTATTGCGTTCCCCCATTTGGTTTTTTGGCGTCTCATCCCCGCACTGCCGGGGACACCTCTACAAGGGGGTGAGGGCGTGCATTAAAACCCTTGCTTAGGGCACGAAAATCCCTTTTCCCTTAAAAAAGCCTTTTTTGGGGCACATGTATTTGGGGTCCCCTGCCTTTTTTTTTTTAACTTGGGGTTTTCTTTTGTTTCAATTTTTTTTACCAGTGTCCTTGTGGGGTTTATGCCCTTTTTTTCCCGGGATACCTCATGTCCCCCTGGTTTTCTATGGAGGTTTTGTGAGTATAACCCCGGGTTTTTATACCCGTGTTAGGGTTTATTTGGGTTGCCTTTTTTTTGCTCCTAAAGGTCTCAAAAATCCCCATCCCTCCCCTGGGCGTCAATATGGAGGATCGAAAAAATGTTTTGGGGTGGGACCCCATAGATTTTGTTTTGGGTAAGTGTTTAAAAGGGGCAGGGTTTCCGCAGGATCGCCCTTTTTCAGGGGGGGTTTTCCTGAGTGTGGTCGGGCTAGGGTCCGCATCCTTTCCCGGGGTTTTTTGGGTTTGGGCTGCAAATTTAAACCCCTTGGTCCCCCTTGGGCCTTTGGGCGAATGAGCAAACAAAACCCTTTAAATTTTTTCCTTTTTTTTTTTACTTTTCTTTTTTTGTTTTTTTTTTTGCAAAAGGGGGGACATATTTTTGTAATATTGGGTATTAGCAAAATTCTTTAAAAATTTTTATAATAAAGGTTAAGTTTTAATAGCCCCTCCTTTTAGGTTTTCACAGATAATTATTTACCCCCAAAATAGTTATTTTAAATACATCTTTCCATAAGTCCCCTATTGGTTTGGGATCATTTTTTAAATGTCTTTTTTTTTTTTTTTTCGCATTAAGGCTTTTGAAAAAATTTGTAGTAATTTCTTTACATTTTCAAGAAAAATTTGCAATATAAAATTTTTTTAGGGACCCCCTTTCCCGTGGCTTTTATGGGCCCCGCAAGTTAGATACCCCCAAAAATGACGCCCTCTGAGAAAATTTCCCAATTAAGTAAATTTTCAAAAAAATTTAGGAAGTTTTTACAACCCCTTTTGATATTTCACAGAAATTTTTTTCAGATTTTCAATTTTTTTTCCAATTTTTCACTTTAAATACGTTAAATGTGACCCAGGTTAAAAAAGCAACTTCCCTCAGGACTGCCGTTTTTAGAGATATCCCATATTTTGGCCCCCGTGCATTTTTGGCTCAACCATAAAACCCCAAATTGGAGGGGCAACAAATTCTCTGGGGGCCCCATTTTTTAACGATTTTAATTTAGGCGCCTTTTGGTTTGGGGGGCACCCTAAGGTTCTAACACTTAATAAACAAAACCCCCAAATAGACCCCCAAAAAATTGGGAAAAAATAAACCCTTAAGGGGAAAATATCCAGGGGTTTCAATTTAGTTTTATAGAACCCCAAAAGGGGGTTCACAAAATTTTTTTTTGCAAAGGGTGAAAAAAAAAAATTTTT
>JAODAL010040400.1:0-36948 GCA_025379985.1 Phyllomedusa bahiana
TTTTCCTAATTTTGTGGAACGGTTCTGTCCGCAGTTTGCGGATTCCTCGTCCCCCTCAACCACTGACATGTACATCTTCTGCCAGAAAACCAAGCGAAGAATGAACATGTTCTAAGTTTTTCAGAACGCCGGTGGTATAATAAACCGTCCAACAGAAAATCCATTCAGTGTGGACTGCTGAACAGATTTTCTATTAAAGTCTGTCAGGATGGTTGACAGTCGGTTTACAGACAGCTTTCAAATCTGAAAACCCTTACCGTGGGGACAAGCTTTAACCCTTTTGTGAAAGCTCAGGTAACTTCATTGCATTCTATAATTCTTTCACTCCAACTCATATATCATCTTTGATGATAATGGTAGGTTTATTTCTCCTTGGGTATTTTGATAGGTCCACCACTATGTTTTATCTGTTAAGGACGTTAATCCACATTTACCATCACTCTCTAAAAGTTAGACCACATAATCTTAGACTGGCAGTGTAAAAATTTAGCAGATTTATCAGTGGCTGGTGCTGATTGATAAATTGGTGCAGCTTTTTAACTTTTTAGACCAGTTTTTGTGGCTTACTTTCTATAGCAGAGTTTTAGTGTATTTTGGCATAGATTTTGGTGCAGTGTGTCAAATCATAGTCCCACCCACTTTTGTATGTCACGTTCTCTTGCCGAGCAGGGTGCATAAAGTGCTTTAAGACAATAATAAATGTGTCTTGGACATGTCTTGACATGTACCACATTTTTTTTACATATTTTTATAGACTTTTTTGGTGCCACCATATTAATAAATGAAGCCCATTGTATTTTTTAATTCCTAGAGTCCATGCATGCAGCATCTTGGAAAAGTCAGTTCATTCTGATTTGGAAAACAGAGTCAATTATTTTTTGCAAGGAGGCCGATGCACAGACAGGAGGAAGTAAAAGACAATATCCTAACCATACTAGATAGAGATTTCTACGTGTTTACTCTTAAGGGGTTGTCATTGGCTACAGTGGTCATGTGACTCTACCTGACTTCACTATTCAGAGACTTGAGATCTAAGTGGTGACATCAGACAGTGTCACTTGACTTTTGCAGCTAATCACAAGCTGACATACTGTTAAGTTAAAGCTGGAAGACGACAGAAGATTGCCAAAGAGGACCAGCAGATGCGTTGCTAGAAAAAAAACAGCTGTTCAGAGGTGAAGGTTTTTGTCCATCTCCATACTGGCCTTTAAAAAAGGGGAAGTGGACAACAACTTTAACACATTGTCTAGTATCTCCTATGCCTTCCCCTTGGCAATTATAAAGCTTTTTCCAGATACATGAGCTAAAACTTATAAATATCTGGGAATTGTTAAACCCTAAAGTTAGGGACCAATTGATTAACCATTTGCTATGAATAAGGAGTGATTCTGAAACGTATCAGTTATAGCTAGGTTGTTTTACCAGCTAGGAAGTCATGTCATAAAACGTTTAATGATGGATTGTGATACTTATATCTTGTTTATGTGAATTCTTGAAGAGTGGATTTTATGGATAATTCTCAATAAAAGTCAGAGAAAAAAAACAGCTAAAATTGAACCTTTATTAACCTCTTAAGCCGAACGCCTGAAAAGTAGTTAATGACAAGAACATTTTTTTTTAGTTTTTGCCTCCTTGTATTTCAACAGTTGTAACTTTTTTATTTTTTCAATTATGCAGTTGTATGAGGTCTCATTTTATTTGAGACGAGTTGCACTTTATGGGAGAATAGTTTAAGTTCACTTATAAATAATTGCAGATTTTTTTTTTTTAAATTTTCTTAAAAATGTTTTTTGTTTTTTTACATTTTTTGTACATCATTCACATTTCACACTAAATAACTAGTTAGATTAATTATACAGATTATTATGGTTGTATGATATCTAATATGCGTAGGTTTTTTTGTGTAGTAAAAAATATTTAATAAAAAATATTTTTTATTAAATATTATTTTTATTTTATTATTTATTTTTTTATTTTTTTACACTTTTTATGTTGCTTCCTTTTTTTTTTAAATCCCATGAATGGAGAACTGTTTTACTTTCTTTTTTTACACTTAGTAATGTATTAGCATATTCATATTTGCTAATATATTGTAATCTGTGTCAGTCTGAAACAGGCAGTGATCAGGTCAGCACACAGTCTGGCCTGATCACTGGCTTTTTACACAGCCAGCCCTGGGGCCACTCTAGGTCCCCAGGGCTGACTGTGCAGCTGTTCCCCAGGCTCTGTCCGGTCACCGGGTGTTCCGATCACCCGTCAGAGCAGGTAAACCCTTTGATTGCACTGCGGTGACGATCCGTGGCAATCAAAGGGTTAAAGCACCGGGGAGTGGACTTTTCCCCCACTCCCCGGTGTTTGCAGGAGCTGCACTAGGATCAGAGCTGTGCAGTACAGCCCCGATCCAAGCGCTGCTGTGGCGCCAGGCGCCACAAACTCCGGTGTCTGCAGCGACGCCAAAAGACGTCGCTGAAGATAAACGACCTGAAATGCCCGACGTCAAAAGACGATGGGCGGTTGTTAAGGACTTAAATACCCCTAGAAATATATAAAATGTGATTTCTGAATCGCATGAAAACATTAAACTATTCCTAATAGTATATCCAACATAAACATATTAGTCTGATGCGTGTATTATTGGTATGGGAAAATATTCAGAGCGGTGGCGAAACAATATGGTCAATGTTATCAATATATTCACATAACCGCTAATTCATTGTGGTTATGCAAGTATATTAATTACATTGAGCATATTGTTTCACCACAGCTCTGAATACTTACCTGTACCTTCAGATTCATAGTGGTTACGTGAGTATTTTACATAGTTACATAGTTTGTAAGGCTGAAAAAAGACAAGACGTCCATCCAGTTCAGCCTATTGTGCTAAAGTGGGATCCAGAGGAAGGCAAAAAACCCCAATGAGGCAGGAGCCAATTGTACTCATTTTAGGGGAAAAAATCCTTCCCGGCTGCAATCTGGCAAGCGGAATAATCCCTGGATCAACGACCTTGTTCTTAATACAATTCTGCATCTAAATAAATCTTGAGATAGATCTCTATATTGACCTTTAATATATTTAAACATATTTATTAAGTCCCCCCGAAGCCGTCTTTTCTCTAAACTAGATAACCCTAATGTTGCTAATCTTTCTGGGTATTGTAGTCCTCCCAGTCCTTTTATTATTTTTGTTGCCAGCCTTTGTACCTGTTCAAGCTCTACAATGTCTTTCCTGTGCACTGGTGCCCAAAACTGTACACAATATTCCATGCATCAGACTAATATATTTATGTTGGATATACTATTGGGAATCGTTTAATGTTTTCATGCTATTCAGAAATCACATTTTATATATTTCTAGGGGTATTTAATAAAGGTTAAATTTTAGCTGTTTTTTTCTCGGACTTGTGAAGGTCCAATACGACTTTTGACCCTTGTGTTGATGGAATCAACTCTGTTTTTTTAATTCTTAAAAAAAGTCAAGTTTTATACTAGATTTCATTACTACAGAGTACCAAACTTGTTACAAGTTTTATATGGCTGGTTGTTGGACTCTCAACTATTTTTTGGGCCACATTTATGAAAACTGTAAGGTCTAAAACTCACTCTTTTGTCCATAGTAATCTATGGGCAAAAAAGTGAGTTTTAGACCTAAACAGGTTCATACATGTGGCCCAAACTCTCGATTTACTACTACAGATGAGCTGTTCTGGACCTGTTTCATAGCATTAAGGAGATGGAAATGTACAGCTATACCAGTAATCCAATAGCAAATTTATTGGGCAAATATTAACTCATCTGAATAATAAATCACACTTCCCAGCAGGGATGGCTTATAGATCCTTGGTAGAAATACCAGATATCAGACAGGTCTTCGCCCTTTCAGTTGGTTAGAGAAAACACGCTGAATGAACGTGACTGGTAGTGTCAAAAGCAATTTAAAAGCTTTTTTCATTTTTTTTTTTTTTTCAAAAGTATCACACCATCATTATAGATGTACTGTCAGGGTGGCAGGGTCACCCAACTTTTATGTAAACCACCTCCTATTTTTGTAACAGGGCTGGACCATTGTAAACTGAGCACTTCTTACCCTTTGTCTCACCCATACACCATAACAGCTTAAAAGCTCTCGCGAGCATGGTCCTCACACCTTGTGTCTCTTCTGTAAGTTCTTTTAATGTGTAATGTCTGTATGTATACCCTCTAAATTGTAAAGTGCGCTATATAAATAAAAATTATTATTATTATCTAAAAGTGTATTCCAATCTCTTACTCAGTTTGTAATTCTTCACACTGATTTATTGATTTTTTTACATGATGTAACATTGTAGAAAACAACTCTCAGCCTACACTGACAGTTTAAACTCTAAGGGGGACATGTCTGAAAACTGTCTTGGTCTAAAACTTTTCTTGTTGCCTACAGCTAGTGTTGAGCGATTTTTATCGACAAAGTTGAAATCGGCAAGGTTTTTATGGTGATCGAAATTTCCAGATCATGCGATAATTAAGTTTAAAATCTGTGCATCATCTATTAAGATTGCGCCTTTTTCGGGGCTTCCTTTAATTTTGGCGGCAAGCAAATGAGATTACAGAATAGAGCATGGTGAGATGTGTGTGCGACGTCATGACTGGGATGTGTATGGTTGCGATTGGCTGGAAAAATCACATGACCTCGTTTTTTTTAGAACAGCGTTTCCTGTTTCAGCCTCAGTGTCTCTCAGCGTCTCATAGGGATAGGACCTGCGTTCTGCCTGTGGCCAAACAGCTCAGCGAAATTGTCTTTTTCTGCACAGAGAAACCTCACTATTAGTGTGACCCTTCCAATTTAGTTAGATTAGGGTTTTTGAACATTTTATGTATTTAGCAGAAAATTTTTTTAAAGCATAAACTACCACTGAAATTTCACGGCGGGGGAGGGGGGGGGGGGGGGGGGCCCCGGGCGAACACCAGACAATTGTCAAAAAGAACATGGATAAAGGCCCCAAAGACTTAGTTAGACATTATGTGGAAATCTTTATTATTAACATTTTGCTTTGAAATTTTTTCGGGGATTTTGGGGGCAGCCTGAATTATTTTGGATAAACATAATTTCTATAACTGCAGGTTCTTGGTTAGTGCAAAACTCCCTTTTTTTATCATTAAAACATTTCAGATGGGTGTTCCATTAACCTGTGACTGTTGAAAAACCACCTTGCACTTAAATTACAAACCAGCAATCTTGAGTCAGCCAGGTTGTTTGTTCCAAAAATACCGGGTGTATCGTACAAAACTCACAGTTATTTTTTTTTTTGTTTTTGCGCCCCCAGCACGTTCATTGACGCAGCATCTAGTAAATCTTAAAACAGAATTCCAATTCACCCAGGGAATTGAAAGGTGAAAAAAAATACCGTTTATTATATCAAAACAAACATTACGTTTTTTTTGACTTTTGCGACCCCACACTTTTCATTGACGCAGCATCTAGAAATCTTAAAACGCAATTCTTTTCACCACAGGTAAAATTGAAAGGGAAAAAAAATACTTTTTAATTTACAAAACATAACTTTACGTTTTTTTTTGATTTTTGCGCACCCAGCCTGTCATTGACGCAGCATCTACGTAAATCTAAAACAGAATTCAATTCCCCAATGATTGAAGGTGCAAAAAAAGTTTTTTTATATAAAAAACAAACATTACGGTTTTTTGATTTTTGCCACCCAGACGTTCATTGACGCACTCACGTAAATTTTAAAACAGCAATTCTATATTCCCCCACGGGTTGAATTGAAAGGTGAAAAAAAATTTCCGTTTATTTCAAAAAAAAAACATTTTACTGTTTTTTGATTTTTTGCGCCCCCCAGACTGTCATTGACGCAGCTCTACGTAAATTTTTAAAACAGAAATTTCTTTATTCCCCACAGGTAAATTTGAAAGGTGCAAAAAATACCGTTTTTATCCCAAAACATAACAATGTGTTTTTTGGATTTTCCCAGTCCAGATTTGTTGAAGAACCTTGCAGTTAAATTTGAATCCACAATTTTTTTTTGTTTAAAGGGGATTTGAGAATAGCTGGATTTGCCCCTTTTAATAAGAGATTTTCCAAAACTATTCCAACGTTCTCAAATTTTTTTTTTTCTGAAATGGAGCGAAATGCAGGTGGAAGCGAGAAAGGGGGGGGTAGCACATGGGGTAGAGGTACGAGAGAAGGTGCTTTTCCAGTGCTGCGAAAACACGCATGCCAGGACGTCATTTGCAGGACCGTCAGGCCTGCACCCGGGGGTCAGGGCCCGTGAATCAAAAGTAAGAACATTTTTCGCCAATCTGTCCTTCACGGTTAATGAAACCCTGCATCACAGTCTACCTTGTCCCGCAGCACGGCCACAAATTCGTCTCAGCATCATCAGCATTTCCAACATGAAACCCCAAAAATGTCAACTCGTGTCCCCACCACTGTGGATAATCCATTTTCGAAGCCCTTTTTTGATGAAAAAATGGGTTGGGGTCAGAAGGCATTTTAAAAAGATAAAGAGGCCAAAAAGGATGTTTTTCTTGCTCTGACGCCCAGTTACTGATGCCATCAAGGAGGGAAGAAAGCCGGGTCAATCGGAAAAAATCCCGGGGGTCGGCAAGCCTTCCCGTGCCCTTGTTTGTAGCCCGAGTTCGGGATGCAGAAAAGTCGGGACCCCAGTCCCCGGGTTTTGATGATGAGATGATACGACATTGCGGATCCCATCCTGTCTTTTCCGCAGAATTTGCTTGCGAGCGTTCATCAGGGGAGAGGGGGAAAGCGATGGGGTATGTCAATAGGGGGTCCCCCACAAAAAGGGAGAGGGGGGTGCAGAAGTCCGCTGATATGATTCCCCACCCCGGGTCACGAAAACCCCGCTCCTCGCTTATCACGCAAAAAGGTCCGGGACCTCTCAAGCCGGGCCTTCTTGAAAAAGCCTCTGATTCCCCCGATGTCATATCCCCCTTTTGCCGAAAACGCAAAGTAAGGCAAGAACCTTAAGGGGTTTAACCCACCACCAAAACATGTTAGTCACAGAGCGAATGCATGGTTTGAAATGGGGGAACACTTGGAAAAAAAGGGCCAGACCGACCCCGGGCCCCCAAACCCACTGTCACCCCCTCGTCTCCCCCTCCCCTCCTCCACCACTACCAACTTTTCCTCACTGCCCATGTTTTCCAGAGTCATGACAGGTAGCCCCCCTTTCAGCCTCCCGTCGCCAGTACCACCAGCACCACCAGAGACCCACCAAACCCTTTTCCTTCCCCCCAGTTTGACGACCTGCAGCCGTACAGGGGCCCCCTAGAGCCAGCCTTCTGTCTTAGGTTGGGAGAAAGAAGAAACACTTTAACCCAAAACCACCCAAAGCCAAAAGCCTAATGTGGCTTTCCCAGGCTTTTGGCCCTTGGAAATGTTGCCTTTCCGTCTGGTGGACACAGATGGGTTCCGCCACGTCAGGGCCCTCATTGCCCCCATAACAATTTCCGAGCAGGCATTTTTTTGAAATAAAGCCGTCCCTGCCCTGGCCACCAGTGTCATCTAAAATTTAAAGCGCGTTGTCTGCATCTTGCCCGGAAAAGCCCATCCCCCACCGACACATGGACTAGTAAGACGGCCAAGGCCGCTATACTCTGTCAGCCAGGGGGTGAGTGGGGGTGTCTCTGGGGGTGGGGTGGCTCTCGGGTCGGGCACGCTCTTCAAAACCGCAGGGATGGTGCGGGCTCTTTCCCCCAAGGTCCTCTGGTGCTCAGGGCCCCAGAGACACCAGGCCGTGTTGAAATTAATCTCCTTGGAGACCGTCCACACACAGGTCAGGGCTGTGGAGGGCTTAAGCAACGAGCCCAAGCGCGGCTGGGTGACAAAACCCTTTTGGCCAGCAAGGTGGTGTGCATAACGGGGCGAAATCTCTGGCCGCCCTTAAGATGGGTGGCTGGGGCACATCCCTTGCCTGGCCATGCATGAACCTTTTCTCCAGAAATTTCTAAAGAGCTACCCGGTCTGGACTGCCTGCTGAAGAAGGCTCGAGGTCGAGTTTCCACTTCCCCCGTTCGCACCCTGCTTCGTCCCGCCTGGCTGCGTTGCAGCGTCAGCCGGCCCCCCGTCAACCGTCTCATTGTTGACGTGGGGAACACGCTGGAATTCCACCCCCCACATCTTAGCGATTGTGGGGAGCAGCCATGCCATTACGAGTACGAAGTGACACATGGGCCTGACAAGCACGGACGGGACCTCGGGGTGTTGAACCACCCAGAGTGGGGGCAGGGGAAAGAGCTCTGCACCATCCTTGCCATTTTGAAGAACCACCAAAAAGGGCATGCACAATGCCCGTCAGCAGAGCATTTTTGGGGATCTTAGTTTTTGGAACGATCTTGGACACTCTGAAACAACAGGTCCCGCCCCCGACGGGCGGGAGCGGACACAGATGCGGCACGGGCCTTTTTTCCTCAAAAACCAAAGGCCCGACAGTTTTTTACAATTTTATCGGGCTTCTTAGAAGTGGTTCGGGGTCCAGAGCAGTGCAAGTGGCCACAGCTCTCAGGGTGCATCATACAGGCAAGTCAGGGCTGTGTTGAAGCTGTGCCGGAGGCAGCGGAGAGGGGGGAGGAGGAGGTATTCCAGACACCGATGTTTCCGACGTCCCCGCCTTGGAAAAGGTTGCCGCAAATTTAGGGGGAGGAAGTGAGGAAGACAGTTTTTAGTGCCCCTTCGCCCAGAGGCTTGGGAAATCAAGGCCCATCCTCACATGAGTGCTTGGTGCTCCATTTTCCTCCAAAATGATCCTCGCATTAAAGGCCACAAAAGAACAACAGTTTCGGGTGGCCACCCCCTGGATCCCCGGGACAAAACAAAAATCGCCTTTCTTCCACCCACCCCAAAAAGAAGTAAAATGCAGGAAATGGAGACCTTGCTGATTGATCAACTGGAGACATTGTTGCTCTGCTCACTTCCCCCAAAAGTCACGGGAAAAAACATCACGACGTGACAGCAGTAGAGTGCCAAAAAGGGGTAGCGGCGCACAGGCAAGGTGGGGAAGCCTAATGGGTGACCTCTGCAATCTTTGTTTAAACCCACCCACCAACGCAGCAAGCGGGCACACATCCAACACACAAATCAGCTTAAGATCATGGGGCAGACTTCTGCGTCTCAACACCATGTTTTGCATGGTTCCGGGCCCAATAGACTTCTGGGATCCAAAAAGGACGAAAGGCCCGAGCTCGCTCGTCACGCCTAGAGGTGTTTTCCGCCCCGCACCACTTATCTAGCGGCCCTTTACAACGGAGGGGGTCATTAAGACAAAGCATCGGTTTTTTCCCCAGATAATGGGACTTTGACTTTCATCAAGATGAACAGGCATGGATCTCTGATGATTTTTGGCCCCCAATTTCCGAGGTCACCCATTAGTTGCCAGTCTACTTTTACATTCCCTTTTTAAACAGAAAAGGTCCTTTGAAAAAATTTTTTTTTTAAAAAACATTTCTTACTGCAATTTTTATTCTCTTTTCCCAACAGTTCATTTTTGCGGTTTGCTGTGAGGGGGAAAGTAAAAGACAGCAAGGGTTTCATGACAAAACCGAAATTCCATTTACTCACTTTATTAAAAGTTTTCCCTTGTCCCAAAGGGTTTTGGGGGTCATTTGCTTAGAACAGCAATAATATGTCCCTTTGGAACAGAAATTGACTTCTAAGTGGCATTTTTTCCCACAATTTTTTAATAGTGGCGAGAATCATATTTAAATTTTTTGGGGTCATGTAGCTGTGAGATACAGAAAAATCAGGTCCTTGTAACAGAAATGTGCTTTTAATGGGGTTTCTCCCTCACAATTTTTTAACAGTGGCTGGAAGTATTTTTTTAATTTTTTGGGTCATGCTGCTTTGAAAAGCAGCAATACAAGGCCCATTATAAAAAAAATGTTTTTTCTAACAGACATTTTTTTTCAAATTGACCCAAAATGGCTCAAGGGATGCTTTGAAATTTTTGGGGGGATTTTGGGTGTGACATGCGCTATACTAAGTCCTATTCTAAAAAATGTTGTTTCTAACGACATTTATTCTTTACAATTGTCAAGAGTGGCTCAAGGGGGATGGGTGTCAAAACAGAATAGGTAGGACACTGTTAATGACACTATTGCAAAATGACTTGTTTTTGCAAAAATCTTTTTAAAATACATCACCCGTATTGAGACAACCCATTTAAAAACAATGAAAAAAAGAGAAACAAAGACATGGGGGGATTCCCCTATTTTAAAAAAAGTGTTTTCTGAATTAAAGTACTAAAAAACTTGCATGTACAAAAAAGCTGTTAAAAAATCCCCCTGAATTGTACAAGGGGGGTACAGAAAACTTGACCCGATGTAGGTTATTCAGAGGACATGGGGTATGGACACGGACAGAGAACAAAAACAAGGGCCATTTTCCCCCAACGTTGAGTAAAAATGAGAAAAAGAAGCCCCAAAAAAAGGGCACCTGGGGTAACAGGAGCGTTAACCACCATTTTTCCCAAATGAAAAATCCAATTGGCACACTCATACGGGGGGGCAAACACGAGGAAGGCTGGGGTTCTCACATTTCCCCTTCCGCACTCGCTTCACAAAGACATTTTCGTTTCTGCGTCATCAGGGCATTTTAACCCCTGTTAAAAGATGACGGAGCCCGCCGGGGTTTCACCGCACCCACTGTAACTCCGGCCCCGGTCATGTGTCCCAGGACAGGTTAGTCAAGTCCATGAAAAAAAATGGTGGTTGAAATTTTTTCCGCACTTTTTAAATGGGGGGGTCATGCGGTTTGGGGGTTTATGCTGTGGCCGGACAGGTAAGTCAATGTCCAGTTCAACTAAATGGTGTTTAAAAACCCTTTTTTCGCACTTTTTAAATGTGGGGGTCATCAGGTTTGGGGGCTCGCTGCTTCCAACGGGTATTTAATGTCCCTTTAAGTAACATGATGGTTCAAATCTACTGCCTTCTGGGATTTTTAATTTTGGGGGGTGCAGGTTAAGGGGCAGGCGTGTACAAGAAGGGATGTAAAGGTCTGGACTTTTTTTCTGGCTTTTATAACCTAAGTGTGTTGCCTAAAATTAGCAGTACCATTTGACTGTTTGTGGATGTTTAAATTTTAGCTTTTCCCGCCTTTTTTTGGGTGAATAATGAAGGGGTTTTGCTCTCCCCTGACTTTAATTTCATCGCGCATAATGATCTCACTATCGAAAAAAACCTTTTTCTTAGCGGGGCCCACTATCGACTACGATCGATCTCATAGCCAAAAACCCAACCTCAACACTACCTACACAACCAATCAGGGTTCCCCCGAAAAAAAAAGGGGGAAAGCTGAATTTGGGTTCTTGGGTAACAAGAAAAGTCTTAGACCAAGACAGTTTTCAGACATGTCCCCCTAAGTTTTCACATACCTGATACTATTGAATGGTCTTTGAAAATTCTGGGGATTTAAGTGAATAGGAAGTTAGTAATCAGTGTTAAGGTCATCCTTGTTTTTTTTACTGAGAACATTTGTCCTTAAATGTAGCTGGTGGCTGTTTATCCTACACTAAGTCTACTTAATGGACCCACCTTTCCTTTTTTCCCTGATCCCCATCCCTTTTGTTTCATTTTTTTTCTTTTTCATTTCTCCACTGTTGTTTGCAGGCAAGTAAGGCTCACACTTATTATACTTAGCTGCAACAGACTTCTGCCAGAGTATATAGTTTGTGTATTTCAGATTATGCCGATTCGTTATAATTAATTTAATTAATTTCTTAGGCTTGTTTTTATTATATTACTCCATTTAGCACCTAAGACTGTGTTTACTGTATTACTTATCTGTTTAAAAAATGTAATACAATTTTGATTTATATACCTTAAAACTAAAATGATCAACTTTATAAAGGTACAAGAGTCAATAGACAAACTAAAGATGGCAGTCAGCAAATGGTCAATTTAAAAAATCAATATGAATAATTGTCAACTTCAACTTCAAAAGGCTTTAAAACTGGTGAATTCTTGATTTACAAAAGATATTCACAAACAAATTGACTGATTTATCGGTATATGTTTGCCAGTTTAAAAAAGGAGGCTGGTCTTCATAGAAAGTAACCCATTCGTAGAATTATTCTAAACTCAATGACAAGTCCAACTACACCACTCATATAGTAGGCCAATATTAATTAATATCCAATGCACATGCTGCCTTTCAGCCTAATATTTAGTGGGATCCATTTGAATCCAAGTTTTCCATGCTCTCTCACACAGTGTGTCTTCCCATTCATCCCTTAATCAATGCTATTGGTTCTATGCTTCATTAACATGGATGAGATTCTGACTTCTGCTGGAACAGATGAAGGCCACATAATTCTTGTTGCCATCACAGGCGATTTATTTCAACCTATGTTTCTCCCTCCTCTTTTAAAGAGTGTTCTTTCCTATCTATCCCTAAATCAGTGCTACTGGTACTATGCTTCATTAACATGGATGAGATTCTGACTTTTGCCAGAAGAGCTGAAGGCCACATAATTCTTGCTGCCATCACAGATGTTAAAAGCATTCATCATTATTACTACCATATATAACAATTAATTGCTCTTAGGCCTCAGTCCTTTCATGGATGTATAGATATTCTCTCATAGGTAAGCTGCTTTTATATTGCAAGATGAAACTCCCCTATGACCATTACTTTCATCTACAATCTGTTCTAGATCCAGGCAATATCCACCTGATGGCTAATTTACATGCACATAAAATGATCTCTATGCATCCAGAAAAAATATTAGAGTTCTGTGATCATGTCTGTATTACAGTATCTCACAGTAGCGAGATACTGTAACAATTTTGTAAATATTGTATTATGTTTTTTCATGGGACAACACTGAAGATATGACACTTTGATAAAATGTAAAGTAGTCTGGGTAAAGA
Source organism: Phyllomedusa bahiana (assembly GCA_025379985.1). NCBI lineage: Eukaryota > Metazoa > Chordata > Amphibia > Anura > Hylidae > Phyllomedusa > Phyllomedusa bahiana. Next base: position 12,880 of record JAODAL010040400.1, read on the forward strand.
GTGGGTAAGAGGGGAAATTTAATGCCCCTTAAAAATAACTCAACACACAGCCATCAATGTCTAAAATGCTGGCAACAAAATTGAGTACACCCCTAAGTGAAAATTAACAAGTTGTGTCCAAAGTGTCAATATTTTGTGTGATGACCATTATTTTCCCATACTGCCTTAACTCTCTTGGGCACGGAGTTTACTATAGCTTTACAGGTTGTCATTGGAATCCTCTTCCATTACTCCACTTGAGGATGTCCCACACATGCTCAATAGGGTGTAAGTCTGGAGACATGCTTGGCCAGTCCAGCATCTTTAATCTCATTTTCTTTAGCAAGGCAGGGGTCATCTTGGAGGTGTGTTTAGGGCTGTTATCATGATGGAATACTGACGTGCGGGCCAGTTTCAGAAGAGAGGGGATCCTGCTCTGCTTCAGTATGCCATAGTACGTGTTGGCATTCATGGTTCCCTCAATGATCTGTAACTCCCCACAGCAGGCAGCACTCATGCAGCCTCAAACCATGGCACTCCCACTACCATGCTTGACTCCGTCTTTAGAAGAGGCTTCCTTCTGGGATAATATCCATGCAGACCAATTTAATACAGTGTGCAGCAAATGGTCTGAACACTGGCAAGCTGACCACCCACCCCTTTAATCTCTGCAGCAATGCTGGCAGCAGTCATATATCTACTTTGAAAAGACAATTTCTGGATATGACGCTGAGCACATGCACTAAACTTCTTCAGTCAACCATAGCGAGGCCTGTTCTGAGCAGAATCTGTCTTGTCAAACTGCCATATGGTCTTGACCACCATGCTGCAGCTCAATTTAAAGGTGTTGTCACTCTTATAATAGCTTAGGCCATCTTTATGTAAAGATGAGTTCTTTGCCATGAGGTGACACGTTGAACTTCCAGTGACCATTATGAAAGAGTGTAAGTGCGATAACCATAAATTTATAACACAGCTGCTCCCCATTCACACCTTTTACTTTGTAACACTAAGAAGACACGTGACACCGTGGACAGAAAATGCCAAATTGGGCATCATTTGTCCATTTTCACTTAGTGGTGTACTCACTTTTGTTGATGGCAGTATAGACATTGATTGTTGTGTGTTAAGTTATTTTGAGGGCATACCAAATTAAAAATTCAAGCTGTACACTGACATTGTATTAAAGTGTCATATCTTCAGAGTTGTCCCATGAAAATATATAACACACTTTTTTTAAATACTGTTTTTCCATGTAGCCATATTAGGTCTGTATTATCTCCATATTGTAACCGATTTTTATGTCTATAATTATACTTAGATATGATCCAAAATACAATCCACTGTTGAAATAATCCACTGAACATAGATCTAACATGAATCCAGCATGGATGGTTTTTTTCCTCTCCCTTATAACAGACAAGATTATCTATGTTCTTGATTGACTTTTATGGGCAATTGTCAGCTGCAAATCAGCATTCCATCAATCAATAGAATGTGAAATTTATATTTTAATGGCATCTGACCCTGCATGCCTCTACATATACAGGAAAGCAACCATGTGATGTGAGCCATTTACTAGGATATTGTCAGTGTTCGGGCTAGACTTCATTAAGGTTTCTGTAACCCTTCTTTACCCCATTTCTTTTTGTGACACCAAATTATAATAAATACATTACAATGCCACTAGAATCAAGTTATTAGGTGTAACTGGGGTTGTTACGCTTTCTCAAGTCACCTAGTCCTTAGCGACTTTTATGTAAATGCTCACTGATTGGTTTCAGTCTTGGCAAAAAGCAACTGCATATATGTCAATATATGTTGGCCATGTAACTAAACATAAAATGTGCTCTAAATTTATAAATTATGTGAACATTTTAGTGTGATCTATAGTATTTAAATCCAACAATGTAGTGCTGTCTGTGCATCCCTGGCTTATATGTGCACATCTGACTGACAGAGAGCAGAGCAGCTTGATTCAGGTATTGATTATTGAATAGTGTTGATTTAATGACTGTAATCTCCTGACTCCTAACTCCAAATGCCAAAACTCTGTGACCACAATTTTACATGTAGCTCTAAACAATGGTGCTCAAAAATGATATTTTAAGATATTAAACTTCATTGCTTTTTTCAACATCAGTCATTTCATCTTTAGTTCAGCCTAAAAGATCAGAAACTTGTTTAAAATATTAATTGAGCAATTAACTAATGTGACCCTGACATCTGATATGCAGGTATATCATAATTATATATGAGGTGCACTGAAAGTATTATTGGCTGATCCAGCTCCAAACACATTGGGTGACACACAGCTCTCACTTCTTTGTCACGGCTGGGGTTGGAGAAAACCACCATTAGCTGGGGCTGTCCCATCTGTTATCTGTTTTGCCTCCTCATCCCTCAACAATTATGGAATGCTGAATGGTTTTACTGCAGCCGGGGGCCTAATGACGATCCCCAGTTCTTCCTTGTTTGTACACCACCAGAAGCAGGGTGATATAGAATAGCACAATATACTGTAAAAAAAAAAAAATACTTCAGTGTATTGTACTAGTGGTTGTGCATGGTAAAGGCCCTGTTAAAAATACAGAATGCCTGAATTGTCTTGCTTTTTAAGAAAATGAAGTGAAAAGCAAAAAAAAAATCTTATGCACAACCATATATCAATATAAACTACATTCTGCAGTAACAAAAAAATCAGTCTTCACATAAAAAAAAAGAAATGGTTGGTCCCAGAAAATGGTGACACAAAGTTAACAAAGTAGATGAGCATAACAAAAAAAAAAAAAAAAAAACCATACAAATTTGAAATTGCCATAATTGTACTGAGCCAGAGAGTAAAGTTAACAAATCATTTATAATGCATAGTGAACTCCGTAAGAACATAATTGACTTTTTTTTTCTCTTGCAACCCATCTGAAAGTTTATGTGTATGATACATTAACTGTCACCATTAAAAAGAAGGAAAAGAAAAAAACGTATCACACAAGAAGCAAGCCCTTCACGGAGCTACGTTGATATAAAAAAAAGTTGTTGCTCTTTAAAGGTGAGAATGAAAAGGAGAAAATTGTATTCACAAAATTTGCTTGAAAAGCTGTTAAAAAAACTTGTGAATTGTATTTCTGTCTATTAATTTTATAAAGAAACTACTAATTTTGCTTGTTTATATGATCTTTGGTTAAATATAAATTGTTTTCATTGTTAAGTAAAACTTTTGTCATTTCAGAATATGACCAGCCACAAATATGAAGGATGCAAGCTGAGAGACAAATATGTTTCTTACCAACATCAGACATTTCAGGTACACTGGCAGTATAAATGTGTTCTAGAAAAGTGGGCTCATTATCATTAATGTCATGTATCTTTATGACAAACTCAGACTCTGGTTCCACAGGTCCCCTGTCCTTCTATTTATTGCTTGGGCACGCAAGGTGTAAAAGGCTTTTTCTTCTCTGTCAATTCGTCGTGTGGCATGAATGTCACCTGTTCTCTCATCAATTACAAAAAGTGTTCCAGCTCCATCTCCGGTGAGTATATATTTCAGACTCCAAACTCCTTTAACTTGATCTGAATGGAGCTATAGGGAAAAAAAAAAGGTAAAATAAGTGCTCGTGTATATGTATAAGGACACTTGCTATACCATAAATATCTTAGTTAACTATTAATCAAAACTACCACCACAGTGTAATAAATTATACAATCTACATTTGGAGCAATCTAAAATCATTGAAATTTTAAAGAATCCAAGGAAGCTAGACATTTAAAAGATTCTCTAATTTCTGATATAGTGTTTATATCACATTGCAGTATATACATTTTTATTGAAAATAAAAGCAATATCATGGTTTCAATTGAACAATTTGCACCATTGAATAACATAGGGATTAAAAAATAGTACAGTATAGTATTAATAGTAGTTATTAATATTTTCTGCAGATCCGATGAACTGATTACATATGCCATGATATTAACAAAATGTCCCAGGATAAATTTAAATGCGGCAAATTTGTTGCAGAATTTCCTTTCATCTGAATGGGGCTTACACATGTTGATGTTCCTGCTGCTCAAAAACTTCAATGTTGAAATAAAAAAAAAAACATTTTTATTTGCAGAAGTATCAAATCTGGCTCAGGTCATTTTACAAATCGGTCCTTAAAGGAAATCCCTTATTTTGCACCACCCCTCTGTCTAATATTAGTGGTGGTTGAAAGCTATATACAGAGTGATGAAAGGGGCTGATTACTATATGACAATATACCATATCTTACAATCTAAAACAGAAATAACAATTAGATGAAACTAAGTTGATTCACACTTGGCCTACATAATATGAAAACGTACATGCCTAACCTTATCCCAGCCTTATGAACTACATGACATCATACACTTTAGAATAACTGTTATATCCTTTTAGAATAGAGATAGACAATCATGTATTTCATCCTGAAAATGACAACACTTTCATTCTGAAGAAAGCCATCATTGCATAGTTGCATGTATTTCAATTTATACTTTCTCTGTTATAATGCCTGTATTAATTTGTAATCTTTCTGCTATTTTTGAACTCTAACGTTGTCCACAAGGAAGAATGTCAAGGAAAGCAGAGCGATAAACCAAACAAAAGCAATAGAGAAATCAATGAAAACAGAATGCATCTGAAATTACTCAAGGTTCACAGCTTCATATGCAAGTCATTTTTTGCATGACAAAAAGCACATGCACAGTTTATTTAATAAAAGTTGAGGCTTCATTCTGCTTTTATCTTGAGACCCATATCAGCTTTTCCCCAGGTGCATTGTTTAATAGAAGAATTTAATGATTACAGGTTTACATCAATTCTGTTGAGTAAAATCAGCAAAAGTTCATATTTTAAAAGCATGTTTCAGAAACTTAACCCAGTTTTTTCTATTTACTTGTTGCTTGAAAGTGTTGCTTGAACAGGACCCTGTTCGGTTTGACCGAACATGTGAAAAAATTCTGGTTTCAGGATGTCCCAAACCTGAATTGTAACTCTAACGCTGCTCCTATTACTACCCCAAATCCATAACCTAAGTTGGAGTTAGGGTTTTTATGAGGCTCCTTTCTGCAACACCTCTGGTTCAGCATAAATTCAAGCGTGACAATCAACATTCTGTCCAACCTCACTTGCGATTACCATAATATATGTATAACCTGTGCAGTAGTAATGACACACACGGAGTGCCGCAGGAACATGAGTGCTGTGGAACAACAAGTTAACAACTAAAGACAACACAAATTGGGCAAAACTGAATTCAGGCCAACCCAAATTGAATTGCAGTACTAATAAAAGTAATTTAGCAGGTGCAGAGGACATGCTGCCATTCGCCTACCATCAGGAAAATGCCTAGTTGGCTTCAAATTTATACACACAACCAATTAATTACATCATTAAGAACCTCGGCATAAACAGGGGGAGACATGTATGATCGGGGTTTTCAGCTTTTTTTCTGGTGAATAATGTGCCTAAGTGAGCAGGTTACGATGGCTAATGTGCCCAATGAATGTGTTAGGTGCATTGTTCGTAAGACTCAACACTTTCTAATGCGTCTAACATGAGGGGGCGTTTTGGAGGTGTTCTGGGAACGTGTAGCAACACACTCGTAATATTACAGCAGACACATATATGAATGTGGTTCGGCCAAACAAGGCGCATAACTGCTCGAACAGGCAGATCTATTTCAATGTGGTCTGCTTGAGCCTGGGGAGTCGAAGTGGAGCTAGATTTGTCCAATATACCAGTACAATAATACAAAGTAATTTCTGATAATTATAAAACTATATAAAATTAAATTATTTAAATGTAATAAAAAATGTTATCATATAAAATGAATATCAAAATATATAATATTCCACAAATATAAAAATATCTCCTTTAAAATGTATTTAAATTTCATAGCATCTGAAACTAGTTTTACATTTAATAACCCACTGATTTTGTTGTTCAGATTTTAAAATTTTTCATTTTTACGACATTACAATTTAAATTGATTTTTGCTGCTCTCACCCTTTATTCTACATGCAGTAAGAGTCAGCACACCACAGGTATTACTGGGACCTGTGGTCCACCAAACAAGATCACTACCATAGTTTCTATTCACTGACATGCTATTCTAATGACTTTTCTTTTATTTTCAATCTATAGCCTTTATACATGTCAGGCGCATTACTAATGAGCCTAAGTTTCGTAATGCGCCTAACACATAGGTAACATAATCTCCAAAAAATTGGGAATCTCGCAAGAGAACAGAGAGTGACTTTTGATCACTATATTCACTATTTTGCCATAGGCAAACTTAAACTCTATCCGTTCTCTATCTGTAAAACACTAAAACGTAACTTTTATTATGTATAACTCTTAACCTCTATACACACTATTTAAAAACCTGATTTCTAACCTCACCATTTAACCCTTTTTGCTTCTGAAAGAAGGAATAGCTCCTTTTCTATTATCAAGTCTGGTGGAGCACCACCTATTAACAGGAAAGCCTTATATATACAGCAATTTACTAGCTCCAGTAAGGGATCCCAAGCCTCATACTTGGGCAGTCGTCCCTAATCTCATGGACACAAACAAATAAGGCCCCCTTGTGACACCGTCTGCAGCAGGTGACACTTCTAGATAGAGGTGAGAAATCACAATTTAAAACGTCATATCTGACCTCCCCGACATGTTTTGCCAGCCAACCTGGCCTCTAACCCCTGATGAAGCCAGGTTAGCTGGAGAAACATGTCAGGGAGGTCAGATGTGACTTTTTAAATTGTGATTTCTCACCTCTATCTAGAAGTGTCACCTGCTGCAGACGGTGTCACAAGGGGGCCTTATTTGTTTGTGTCCATGAGATTAGGGACGACTGCCCAAGTATGAGGCTTGGGATCCCTTACTGGAGCTAGTAAATTGCTGTATATATAAGGCTTTCCTGTTAATAGGTGGTGTCCCACCAGACTTGATAATAGAAAAGGAGCTATTCCTTCTTTCAGAAGCAAAAAGGGTTAAATGGTGAGGTTAGAAATCAGGTTTTTAAATAGTGTGTATAGAGGTTAAGAGTTATACATAATAAAAGTTATGTTTTAGTGTTTTACAGATAGAGAACTGATAGAGTTTAAGTTTGCCTATGGCAAAATAGTAAATATAGTAACACATAGGTAAGACGCATCGAACTTTAGACTCCATTTTTAATCTTACAAAAGCCACTTTCATAAATTCAGGAGCATTAAACACTGAAAATGAGAGTAGACAATTCACTTCGAAGTACCTTCCTTCATACATGTCTCCCAAGGAGTCTTTGGGTGCTTTAGCCCCCACAAAGCCTGTTCTCAACATCACTTACTCTGTCTGAGATCACATGAAGAAATAAAAGGATGTATGGTCAGTTCTCCAAGATGTTTGGAACAACCTCCCTGCCAAGTACTATAAAAAACTGTGTATAAGTATACCTAAAAAATATTCATGCTGTATTGAATGCAAAGGATGATCACACCAAATATCGATTTTGATTTAGATTTTTTTTGTTAATTTACACTCACTTTGCATTTTTATAAATGTTTACTAAAAGTAAACACTCCTATTTTTTGTTTTGATTACAATTTTGATATAATTCTTACTTGTTGAGTTTGTGTAAACTTGTTTAAACTTATACCAGTTTCTGGCACATATTATAGTAAATGTGAGGTTCTGCCCATTCCTACTAAACTCTGTCGCTTTTCTCTTCACTTTTTATATGTCTCAAGTGGGACACAAAATGAAAAGAATAAGTTCTGAATCCTTATACATATGTGATGTGAGTAACAATTTGAACTTTTTGTACATCATTAAAAATATTTTAATATTGAATGCACACCAAAAAGGAATTGATAGTGTCTAGAGATGGGCGAATTGATTCTAACGAAGTGGACTTTGTTTAGAATTTCAGGAAAACTTCGGTTCGGAATGAAGTCGAAGTTTGGGGTACTTCACGGAAACGAAGCGTGCTTTTGATTGATAAAATGCCTGCGAGCACATAGCGCTACATGGGGCAAAGAACTCTGGGAGGAAGAAGGGCATAGCCTGCATGACATGTGCAGAGATGAAGCCAATCAGAGACCGGCGGGATTCTGTGACTTCACCGCACTATATAAGTCCGGGCGCGACGCTGGGAGCTCATACCGCTCTCACTGTACTGAGTAGGGAAGGTGCTGCCGTGGTTGCTTATGATAGCTGATACTAAAGAACTCATTTTTATACAGCGATTTTTGGGGGGTGTCACAGCTTGTCTCAGAGACTGCTTCTCTTATTGTTCTAATTCTGATTTTGTGGGGTATTGGAACTGAAGTCCAGTGTGCGTCCAATGCAGCTGCATATACATTTCAATGCTATCTGCTCACAGCACATTTAATATCCAAGGGTTATCTAAGCCTGTTCCTGTTGTATTCATTTAAAGAAACAGCGTTTTTTCAATCCAAATACCACTTAATTTTTGGTTGCTCATTTGTTTTGCGCAATTTAGATCCAGAGGTTAATTAATCGTTGTTCTGCTGTTGTGGTCACTAAAAGAAACGTTCTTTTTCACTGCCAAAAAAAGACATTTTGCCTGTAGCATAATTCACAACCGAAGGTTAATTACAAGTTTTTCTGTTGTGTACAGTAAAATACATGCCATTTTAACATGCTACAAAGCTGGTAATTTTTGGTTGATCATTTCTTTTGCGCAATTTACATCTAGGGGTTAATTAAGCGTTGTTCTGCTGTTGTGGTCACTAAAAGAAACGATCTTTTTCACCGCACAAAAAAAGGGACATTTTAGCTGTAGCATAATCACAACCGAAGGTTATTTACAGTTTTTCTGTTGTCTCTGTACCAGTAAATACCGCCATTTTAACACGCTACAAAGCCTGGTAATTTGGTTGCACATTTCTTTTGCGCCAATTTACATTCCAGGGTTAATTAAGCGTTGTTCTTGCTGTTGTTTGTCACTAAAAGAAAATGTTCTTTTTCACCGCACAACAAAAGACATTTTGCCTGTAGCATATTTCTCAACCAAAGGTTAATTACCAAGTTCCTCTGTTGTTGTGTACCGTAAATACACGCAATTTTAAACACGATACCAAAGCTGTGTAATTTTTGGTTGTTCATTTCCTTTTGCGCAATTTAGATCCAGGGGTTCATAACGTGTGTTCTGGATGTTGTGGTCACTAAAGAAACTGTTCTTTTTCCACGCCAAAAAGGACATTTTGCATGTAGTATAATTCACAAACGAAGGTAAATTACAAGTTTTTTATGTTGTTGTGGTACCGTAAAATACACGCCATTTTAACACGACTTAAAAGCTGGTAATTTTGGTGCTCATTTCTTTTGCGCAATTTAATCCAGGGGTTAATTAGCGTTGTTCTGCTGTTGTGGTCACTAATAAAGAAACGTTTCTTTTTCTACCACCAAAAAATAATTTGCCCTGTAGCATTAAATTCCCAACCGAAGGCTAATTAAGCCTGTTTGTGCTTTTTATTCAGCTAAACCATACACAGTGTTATTAAACGGCACATACAACGTCAATTTTTCCTTCTCATTTGTGGAGCGCAAATTTATATCAAAGGGTTACCCAAGCGCTTGTAGTGGGTTTCATTTGGAGTCACAAGTAGAGGGTGGGTATTTATCATATACAGATATCTTCATCAAAACAGTGTCTGTACATTTTAGAACAAAGTATGTCAGGAAGAGAGGCTGGCAGGGCTCTTTCATCTAGCGTGAGGAGTGGCAGTGCAAACATTCCTGGAGCAGGGCCAGGTCGGCAGAACAGGCAAGGAAGTCGACAGCCAGCAGTGAGGCCCAGAACTGCCGGTGTCATCTAGCGGCCGTGTGTGACAAAAACCCAAGGGAGTCTTGATTGTTGACTATGTCATCCACTTCCTCCCAGGAGAACATCTGAGTCGTGGTGGGAACGTCAGACAACAAACATTAGTTGGCATGGCCGGGAGCTGCGTCAGCGGCCCTCAACTGTCCTCAACTCGCCTCTGTCCCACTCCGGTTCCTTTCAGCCAAGAGCTCTACTACGTGGTCTGGGCTCAGCAGCCCCTATATAGCGAGGATGAACAATATGAGGAAGGCAGGTCTGCAGATACATGTGTTAGCCGAAGAAATGGGGCCATTATTCATCCTGCTTCTTGCAGTAGGCCCGGCAAAGTATGAGATGTGGAGTGGCATGGGAGGTTCATGTTGTGAGGGGTCAAGCCTCTGCATACCATGACCGGTGATTGAGGATCGCAAGTGTAACGATGAAACACACAAATTGATCGATAATGAATGTAGCCGACCCGCCACTTGGGCAGCAGGGTGAAGCAAGGGCTTTCATCCTCATCAGGAGAAGAGGGGCATCAGCCTTGCGCATCAGGCAGCGGACGCAGCAGTAAGTGGGATCGTTGTGGCCGTGAGTCCAGGCAGGGTAGCAGCAGTGTGGTTCGGGCGGATCCAAGCGCCACGGGGTAAAAACACGCTTCGCGTGTCCAAAAAAGTAGCGGCACAAGGGGCTCAGCGAGGGCCAGCGGCAGCAGTAGTCACTCAGTGCGGAGCGTTGGCGTAAAATTCAGATACTCGGGCGGTGTTGGCAGTTCTTGCTACTAAGACACGCGAGGAGACGACATATGGGTTATGTTGATCTGTGGGCAGAAAGTGAGCGTAGGCCTGGGTGCTATATGTTGGCCACCACGTCCCTGCACTTTCTAAACATGCAGCGTCACCATCCTTGTGGCCTGGGAGAAACGTGGCATCAGGATGGTGGTGGTCCATCCTGCCGCCCAGCTAACAGCAGCAGCAGCCGGGAGCGCCCAGTGGGGCACGATGCCATTGCCTAGCCAGTCAAGGCTCCACCACCTTGCAGAAGGGAGCTGTTCTCTCTCTGCCATCATTTTCCCAGTCCAGAGGCTCCTGCTCTCGCTTACTCATGGCGCCAGCAGTCGTTCAGTGAGGACGGATTGCTAAGAGAAACAGTATGCGTCCAACCATTCCTAAGCGTGCAGAAGCTGACAGTGCACCTGTCCAATGTTGTTTGTAATGCAGGTCCCTCCCTTTCAAATGGTGGGAACTCGCACCATTCAGAGAACAAATGGCTTGGGCCGAGCCTAGATGTAGAGTTCCAGCCGTATTTCTTTTCCAAAAAGCAGTACCAGCAACTTCGATAAATATGTAGAAAGAAGGTGGCAGTCCTTGTGCTTATCGGTGTGCTTACCAAGGTTGACCACTGCAGCCCGAGGAAGTCTGGAGCTGTATACTATGGTTCAGGGCCGTTCATGTCCATTACGGCCCCACTGTGGTGAATGTGCTTTCTGCCCAGGCACACCAAAAACTTGGACAGGAGACAGGCACTTTCTCCTCCACGTTGTTCAAACTGCGGCTCCTGCGCCATTGTCGCCTACTCCTCCTCCTACACCACAACCATCATCTTAGCCTCCACAAGTCTGCTCCATCATACACCCTGTGTAGGGCACAGCAGTGTCACGCAGTTCTACACATGCATGGCCTCGGCGAACGAAGTCACACAGGGGAGGAACTGCTCGCGTCATGAGCAAGAAAATCGTGTGTGGCTTTCTCCGCACCAACTGCAAATCGGACCCATGGTGACGGATAATGGGAGTATCATGGTGTGCGCGCTGCACCGAGGTGGGATAGTCCATGTTCCCTGCATGGCAGCGTTGTGTTCAATCTGGTTGTGAAAAGGTTACCTGAAGTCTTCACCGATTCTTCAGAAGATTCTGAAAATGGCCAGGGAAAATGTGCATGCACTTCCATCCATTCCTATTAAAGCCAGGAACACCCTCTCCGAGTCGCAGCCTCCCCCCAACAAACAGTCGATATGCGATGTTTACCACCCGTTGTAATTCGAGTTAACACATGTTGGACCGATGGTATGACAGAGAAAGGCCATTTAACGATTTTTTTGATGATCCAGGGGAAAGGAGTACTCCCTGTGTAATTTTATGTCAGCAGTGGCAGCTCATGGTTGACATCCTTGCCGTTTGTGAGGGCCATTCGACGGACGGGCGGTTATTTGTCAGTTGCCAGGTCTACGGGTTGATTAACGTCATTATGTGAAGTAAGAGAGGTTTGAATTCAAATTTTGTGGTTATATAATAATTATGAAAATCCAAGTTTTCCTCCTTATAAGGCTTTCAGCTGGAGCAGAATCCATTTTTGTGGAAAATGACTGCAGCATTTATGAAGAAGCTAAGATGGCTCAGGAATGTGACCATCGGTATCTGTTTCCTCAAAGATGTCGACCTCACAGCTTTTGTTCTCCCTTTCCTGAAAGTTCGTTTTTACTGGAATTGACTGAGTTTTGGCTGATGCAATCCAGAGGCTTTTTCCCCAGAGACCACGTGGACAATAAAGTGTACTTAAATGCTGCACTTAAATATGGAACATTAATTCCGGTCCTCTTTCACAATTGGCGCCTGCGTTTATCTTGAATTACAGGTTATACAATTGTGTGTAAGGCTTTGTTCTTGTCGTATTGCTTGGAACACATGAATGACAAATTCTGGACCCAGAAATCTCTTGTGTCTGACTCAGTTTTCTTAAATTCGGCCGATACATGTTCCCTGATCGTGATTTGGAATACCGGGGGGAAATACGGGTGACCCCCCCCAATGTTGTTAAACGACCTCCAACTTTTTTGGGCGTCGCATAGTGAGGCGGGCACCTTGAGGTGGATCTAGGGTCCCCGAGGACCCGACTATGCCCACGGGCGCTCGGGACCGGTGGTATCTAAGAATTGGAGGACTGCAGCCTGTAAAGTCACGGTGAGTTGATACATCTATATGTATTAACACCGTTGGCCATTTGATGTCTCCCGGTTTAGTAGATTGCCTTGTGGTATCTGAGGGTCCGCGGAGTCGGTCAACAATAAATGACTCAACCTAGACCAACTTTGATCCCATCCCTGGCCACGCTCGAACTTTGTTTTGCTGTGACTTCCAGTAGTTCGATTGTCAATGTTTGTACTCACGAAACACCTTTGCCCGGTATGGTCTGCTGAAATATAGTGGGAACATTGTTGGACAGTATCTCCTAAGGTTAATTGTTGAGTGGTACGGGAGTTCGGGTTATTTTAGGACAACGATCTGTGTATTACTTAGAATATTCAGGTGGGTCCGGGTTGGAACTACTTCTCTAGTGATTGTTCTGGGGCATATATTAAGTATACTTATATGTTTTGACAAAGGACCGGGGGGTTACGGTCCCCACAATTTGTCGGCTACAAAGGTGTGGGACTATTGTTTGTTAGGGGCTAGGGACCTTTATTATTTTGATAGAATCCTTGTGTGTAGAGACGGGATCGGGCACAGGCCAGTTGCACTGGGCTGTGTAGTCTTGTCAGATTGTGAGGTCTCCCACATAACGTTAGAACACCAAAATGTTTAAGATGCTTCACAAAGAGCATAAATTACCTGAAGGGGTCAGAGGACTGTTTGAAGAAATTGTATGTAGATAAAGAACGCGGAAAAAGTATGTGACAAATGCATTCAACATGTATAAGTTGGTTGGGATTGCCAATGCAGGGAAGATTGCAGCCATCTAAATGGCAAGAGGTAGTGGGAGATCACAAGAGGGCAGTTTTTATTGACAAATGATTGGTTCGGAGATGGCACTGGCTAACATCACGAGTGGCCAAATAGTTTGCAAAATGAAGGTGGTTTTGTGGAAATTGAAAGTGTTGGAGGGAAGGATAAGGATGAAAATACTGCATTTCAGGGTTAATTTAATATTCAAGCTACATCACTAACTTGTTACTTTCACACTGTAATTCTGGGCAGAGTGTATAATCTTGGCTTCACGATTCAAGCATTGTTAGGGGGGGGGTAGCTTGCTGGGGCATAAATTCTCCCCTCGGCTCAGGTGTACTGAAATATTGTAGCGCCTCAGTCAAAGAAAGTGCAGTCGTTGTTGTTTGATCGAAGAGAAAAGATTAGTAAAAATATCATATATATGAGGACTTGACGTAAAAAAAGCATAATTACGATCTGTGTAATGAGTTTTATCATGAAGATAAGCTATAGCATGTTGAGACAAGCACTGAAAGAACAAGATGTCTTCCCTAAGTCCTACCCTACAAGCCCCAAGAACCTCAGGGGGAGAGTGGATGGACCTGCAGTGCGGTGGTATCTCCCACGTTTTGGTCAAGGGGGGTTTCCGGGGAATAGGTAGGGCCCCTCGTGCTCTGTAACCCCCTCCTGGGGGACCGAGTACAATCCGGAAAGGTGGCGTTACCAAGCTCAGTTGCATGTAAGGACCCAGCACGGTGGTCATGTACTGTTCTTCTGGTCACTCGAGACTCACAATCACCGGGTGGAGCATAGTTACCCCGACCACCCTCATTCGTCACACACGAGGGGGTTTGGCGTCAGATTATAATGGAAAAAGCTGGTTCAGAGGCTAAACCAGGACTGTGAAAATTATCTGAGGAATAGTGCCAGATGGGACGGGATCGATTTGCTATCCTGACGTGCGCAGGAGTTATCCCTAGCAAATTTATAATCCAATGCTGTGGGACCTAACCCGGTCTATTGAAAAAAAAATGGCAAAGATATTGACAGGAAAACAATTCAGCTTACATCTGATATTACTAATGCTTTGGATTGTTTATAAAATTTTTTTTTTTTGAAAATAGAGGTAACAATCATTGACAAGCAGAGGGTAACATCTACCCCCCACTTATCTCCTCCGGTATCTTTATGTTTCCTACAAAATTATGCATTAGAAACTTCACTCTACGTGCATGCTTGGAATTTCATCGACAAAGCCGAAGGGGTGCAATTTAGATTGTTGGGCAGGATAGTCTCCTCCTCGACAGGGAACGGCTGTACTTGTAGCAGAAGAAGGCCCCTGGAGATCTTCCCAGAATGTGAGGAATCTAGACACGAGGGGGCAGTCCCCACCACGACCTGGTCCAGAAGCACAGACCGGCGCAGCTGGGCCATGATCTCTGATGATGCGAGGGACAGGCCTCCTCTGACTCCACTGTATGTTGCATTCAACCCCTAAAACAGATTGCATTGCCTGTATAGCAAACTTGCCCTGACCCCATGAAATTCCCATGCAGTTTCTAAGATAGTTGTCACAAACGGCAAATCCTATGGGGCTAATTGGAAAAGATTTGGAGAACCCTGGGTGTCGTCAAGGAAATTTGATGAGTACCTCCCCACCATTCAGAAATATCTTGAACCCTTGAGGAATTGATATATTTTCCTTTGTGTCTGGATTAGCCTTTTGTGATAGCTTAAAGCATGGGCACAAAAATTGTTTAAGTGACCAACGCTACCACACTCAGGATGTGGCAGCAAGGAACCCGGGGACTGGCAGTGGATTGTTTTTGCTGCAAGGGCTAAGCCAGCAGTATGACGGATTTTGGATTCTCCACTCATAATAAGATACATGTTTCTGTGGTAGGGCCCTGATAGATGGCTTGGAGGAGGATCTCAAGGGTCTGGTCCTACGTACCAGGCACAGAACTCTATGGGTCAGAATACAAAGAAGCTTGGGCAGTGGTAAAAGGTTTCCAAAAAGGTAGTTAATCAGGGACAAGAAAAAAGAAAGGGGAAAGAAAACTGTCAACCACTTATGGTTGAAATATTGCCCCAGGTTTCTGAAAACTTATCAGGCTGGGTACCCTACCGCAGCCTAGCAGGGCCCCAAGAGCCGCCTGTTTGATGTGGAGGTGCAACCAGGTCGGCCATTTCATGACAGAGACTGACGAGTCGCACTTTCCAGCACAAGTTCAGCATCAAACAGCACAGACATCCCTACCCAAGGGGGGGGGCCCACAGGGGGAGGGGTCCCAATGTGGGCTTGTGGCCAGCTGGTTGCAGCCCTTGCAGCAGTGGAATCGAGAGGCCCTGCGGGCGGTACGTAACATATACCTATCGCGGGTCACCCCCAAATGATTTTTCTGCGTGGACACTGGTGCGGCCCCACCTCTGTTATAGCAGCAAAAGAGCCTGCCTCCGAGGTCCAGATCTCCTCTGATGTCCTTAAATTGTATTGGGGTTGTGGGTCGTATACATAAAGTCGCCCTCTCCATGCACAATTATGTGGTCCCTTTCCGGACTGGATGATCCGTTTTCCCTTGTTCTGACACTTGTCCAGTCAACCTGTTGGGAGCGGACCTACGCCAATTAATGCGGGCCAACATACAGTTTTCCTCAGAAGGTATGGAACTTAATTTACAGGACCCGGGATCAGAAGATGGTATTACCTACCGATGTGCACTGAGGGCCCTCCCTCTCCTGATGATGTCCTTAGCCAAGCCCTCTCCATCTTTGGATTCATCTGTATTTCCAGCCTCCCACCAGGACTTTGGTCACAGGGACCGGATTTGTTGTCGGCCTTCTTCTGTCCCACCGGTGCTTGTATATACCTGAAGGATGGAGTTCCTACCCTAGGACCTTCCACCAGTATCCCCTCAAAGCTGTGTCAAGAAGATGGACTGAGGCTTCAAATACAAGTCCTTTTTGACTCAGGGCGGTAATCGTTCCCTGCATCTCTCACTGCAAAGCACCCAATGATACTTATCTGCAGTGCTGGACAACAGACATCTCCCGAGGCACACTGACGCATCAACGGTCACTTGCGCTTACAGTGCTTGCTTTACCTGTTGCCATCTTAATATTCCTTCATAACGTTGCACTGTTCTGGAATCCAGCCAATCTTCTTCCACATACAAGGGGGGAGGAGCGAAGAGAGATAAAGGAAGTAGTTGGAATAAATCCGGATGAGGACTACCATCGGACTGTCTAAACCGCCTTGCCAAGAAACAGACTGGCAGCCCCATTCACGTGCGTGACTGAGGACGAATCCTCATGCAAGACCTTGATCTCTGGACTGATGGATCAGTTATGCTACTGAAGATGGGACTTTTTCATACAGGATTTGCAAATAACCACAGAAGATGTGATCCTTCATTGGCAGAAGCACTGCCCACACACTTCAAGCATCATGTTCTGATATTACAGGCTCTGGAGGAAGCCTGTTAAGAGTGGCCCCAAAGGAAAGACAGACCATTATATGGACTGATTCAAGGTATGCCTATGGCTATAGCACATTGGGACTTTGGACTAATCTGGAAAAATCGAGGATTCTCACAGCAGCGGGGTAAACCCCACGTCAAGCATGCAGTTCAGATCAAGTCTGTAATGGCGCACTTGACTCCCACAAAGGTAGCCATTCTTATAAGGTTTTTTTTTTAAAGCCCATGCAAAGTGAAAGACAAGGACAGACCAGGAGGAAACCAGACAGCGGACCAAGCCGCAAAGGCAGCAGCTCTTGGTTGTAGTGTCATCCAAGTGGCTGGATCCTGAGAACAATTATGGTAACCACCAGAGCTCAGAAGAAGGAATATTCATAAACAACAGGAACTGATAACCTCCAGCCTTGATTGGAAGCCGGCTGGGGCCCCCTCAAGAAATAAGATATCAGCAGTACAACATTTGGCAGCTGCCAAAGGAGAAACAAACAGTGGAAGAAGATTGGAGAAAAGCAACCCCCTCGAAGAGGAATTTGGAGTGCAAAGGCCTTGTCTGTTTTCCTAGACGAATGTATCCTGCCATTGCAGCCTGGGCCCATGGAGCTACTCAGCGTGGAAAGAAATCAGGCACTCAAGCTATGTGCCACGAAGTCGTACCTGATACAGGAATCAGTCATGATTGCAGCTACAATCAAAGGCATCGTTACTATCTGTGACCAACCTGCAAACCCTTCACCCCAACTGCTCAGTTCCCTGCAGCACTTGGCGACAGCCCAGAATATCCCTTCCAAAGGATTCAAGTGGACCACATCCATATGCTAGAGCAGGGAAGTCATGAATATGTTTTGGGTTGCAGAAGACATGTTTTCAGATGGCCTGAAGCCTACCCTGTGACAACTTGACCTCCAAAGTAACGGCCAATGAAGCTGATTACTGAAATAGCTTGTCATTTGGAATCCCTTGGTGATCGAGTTGACCAGGTCCAGCATCTCTCTTTCCTCGGTTTTCCATGATGTATGGAACATGTTAGGGGTTAGATTGGGCCCTCCACCGCTCGTACCATCCCCCAAAGCTCTGCGAAGGGTCTGAATAGAGATGAATGGGACCCCTCCAAGAATAAAGTTGTTCAAAGATGACTGCTGAGTCCCCTTGCCATGGCCAAGACCTTCTCCAATTGTTCTCGTACCAAGTTAGGCACACACCTCAAGAAAAAAACATGGCCTTAACCCCATTTGAGATACTGTTTGGAAGCCTCCTTCTGTGTCTTGAGGTCCGGGGAGCAATGTGGTTTATGGGAACAATAGTGACAGGACTGTCACAATTTGTGATTGAATTGTCTAAAGAGTTGACTAATTTGCATGCTGACAAGTCTCTTTGCTTGTTTCCAGAATCCACAGGGGAAACGGTTTGCATGATTTCAACCAGGAGACCGGGTGTTTTAACCATAAAGAGCATATAAGGAGGATTGCATGGAGCCCAGATTGAAGAGGCACATTTACTGTTATCCTGATTACCCCACGGCAGTGAAATTGGAGGAAAGCCCACGTTGGATCAATGCTTTCTCATTGTAAAAGAGACTCAGTGACAAATGATGTATATATCATTTTATTTGTTTTTACCATAGCTATGCTATAGTGATTTTTTGGATGGACATTAAGAAGCGTGGGCAAACCTTTTCAGTTGATGCTTGTGATATAGTCCCCCATAATCCCTGCCAGAAGGATGTTCTTTCCCCGCAGGTAATGGACCTCGATCACTTTGTGACAAGGGTGGTTTTACTTCTGTGTGTACGCCCGGGAATGAAAATTGCCATATTACTGTCAGATGTAGGATATTGATTCTATTGGGTGCCAAGGGGGGGGGTCCACGCATCAGTTTAAAGCGCTAGATCAAATTGCTGCAGGCTTCGCTTCCCTTATTCCCCAAGTTCAAATTAATAAGAATGTAGACTGGATTAATTACATTTATTATAACCAGCAAAGGTTTGTTAATTACAGTAGAGATGGGGTTTCGGGGAGGTCTATGAAGAATTAGGCCCAATACTAGGATGACCTTACAGATCAAACTGATTAGCCATCGACATGGTGCTGTCGGAGAAAGGCGGATTTGTTGCATGATAGTGAGAATGCTGCACCTATTACATGACACACAGGAATTCAGTGAATGGAAAAATTTCACTATCGACCAACTAGGTAAGATAAAGATAATCTGTCCAAGGATAAATTAAGGAGAACTCAGGAGTTGACACTTGTGGTGCCTCCTGGCTGACTTGATTGGACAGGAAGGCTGGAAGCGCTCTGGGTTACAGCAGAGCTGGGCATGGTACTACTAGTAATACTGGTGGTGCTACTGTTTGTACTGTGGCTGCTGCAGTCCCCTCTTACAAAAAAATATCTATTGGCCAGGATAGCTGCCGGGACGGAAGCCACCTCAGGAACTTTCCTTATGCACGAACAGGAGCCATCTGATGTGTGATATGAAAGAGACACACAGACATCCCCTCTTACCATAAGACCACATAAGTATGAACACGAGTCAATTCTCTGATTTGAAGGGGACAGATCAAGGGGAAAACCTCACACTGTTAGTAGGTCACTGGAAGTTGCGTGTTGAAATCACCATCTAAGGGGGTTTCCCTCACGAGCTTACGGAAGTATCACCCACACCTCTTACCCCTAGTGTGGAGCAGTTTTCCAACGGTCCTGTCTATTCTTAGTTTCAGGAAGGAAAATAGGAAACGGACAGTGGAGAAATCTTGGTCTTTAGGGGGGATTGTGAAGGTTAGATAGGTTTGAATCAATATTGTGTTATATGTATTAATTAATGAAATCCAAAGCTTTTCTCCTCTATAAGGATCTCAGCTGAGCAGATCCATTTTGTGGAAAATGATGCAGCAATTTATGAAGAAGCTAAGATGGCTCAGGATGTGAACCACTTGTTTATCTGTTTCCTCAAAGATGTGACCTCCTAGCTATTGTCTCCCTTTCCTGAAGTTCGGTTTTACTGGAATTGACTGAGTTTTGGCTGATGCAATCCCAGAGGCTTTTTCCCCAGAGAACAAACGTGGACCCAATAATAGTGTACTTAACCAGCTGACTATAATATGGAATACATCCGTGTCCTCATCCTTCTCTATTGCGACCTCTGCGTTTATTTGATTTACAGTTATACAAATATGGGTGTAAGGCTTGGTCTTGTCAGTATTGCTTGGCAACTGAATGAAATTTGACCCAGAACTCGTGTGTCTGACTCAGTTTCTAATCGGGCCGATACATGTTCCCTGATCTTGATTGAAATTACCGGGGCAAACGGAGTGGACCACCCCCCCCAATGTTGGTAAACGACTCCCACAATTCTCCACTGCTTAATCTCCTGGAACAGATGCTGAAAACCTGTTGGGCGGGGGAGTGGAGACGTGGCGGTCCACATCTCGCTGGCCACATGAGTCTGGTTGGGGACTGGGAATGGAGAGGAGGAGGAGGACATTGGAGCGAAAGCATTGTCTGCTGAAATGAGTTGGATTTTCTACCCAGGTTGACAAGAGAGGAGGGAGGCCAGCTGGAGGAATGGTTGATGGAGATCGAGGAAGACAAGACTGATGACCCGATGCACTGTGCTAGTATACAGTGGAGATGGAGGGCAGGGGCCCCTCAGAGGTCACCTTGTTGGCACCGATGGCCCTCAGATATGCTCATTTGCCTGGCATATAGTGACAGACGAAAATAGTCACCATCGACAGAGGGAATGACTTCTGGCTCTCCTCCATATTGGACCTCGCTACGGTCCAAAATGGGAAACTTTTTCCCAGGCTGCTGAGAGGGAGTACAAAATCAAATACTATAGGGAAATCCTCCGCTAGTCAGTTGGCCGCTGCATATGTGCGGCATCATCCTCGTCTGACAGGTCTTTCCGCGGGGCGTTCTTCAGTGCTCACGTTACTATGTCGCAGCTTGCTGGGGAAGGTGGGGGTTGTAGGAGCAGTACCAGCTCCATTTCAGAGCCGCCAACACTAAATCTGGAGGTCACTGATTGAGCGCTTTCACCTTCACACGGCCCATTGTGAGGAGGGCAGTCAGCAGCCAGCAGCAGCAGGTCTTGGAGCAGACCCTGAACCAAAGGTGTCGGCCTACTTGGGTAGCACTCTGCCACCCCAGTTAGAAGATCCCCGACTACGGGGGCACCCAAACGGGATTTGGGGCCGCAATTTTCCGAGTTTGCAGTGGGGGAACTGCCCCTGCCCGGCCAGTAGTGTGGATCAAGGGGTTTTCAGGCGGCGGGGGCCCAAACGTTCCCCCAAAGGGAAACCCGCTTGTCCCGGGAATTTGGAACGACTGCCCTTTGTCAAGATGAATCGGGCTGGATGGCCAGGATTTCCCACCCAATGCCTTAGGTGTCAGAATACATCAGCCAGACCCTCACCCAAACGGGAGAAATTAGCGGATTAAAACTACCTCCTAAAACCACTATTCTGATGCTTCCACCCCCCGGATGCCCACATTTGCTGCCAGTTTCTCCATCTGCCACCAATCACCCTTTACCGGGGACTGGTATTGCCACCCACCTCCAAATTCGTCATTGTTCCCCCTATACCTCATGTCTGCTGTTTGGGCTGCGCCATGCCCTACACACTGTGTCATTGTCCACTCTGGGGCCTACCCTCTTTTTCCCCACCTTCAGAATTCTTGTCCACTGTCGACTTCATGCGCTGTTTTGGGGCTGTTGCCGTGCCCTCCACACTGTGTAATTGTGCCACTCTCTGCCTCATGCTATGCTCCGCCCCCTCCACTTTTTTGTATTGTGCCACTCTGTGGCCTACCCCTGTTTTTTGCCACCTCCAAAAGTCATTGCGACTGCCGACCTCATGGCGCCGGGTTTGGGGCCGGCCCTCCACCTGTGTCTTGGCCATTGCCCTGACCTCATCTGCGCCCCCGGTCAATTCCAATCCTGTCATTGTGCCCACTCGTGGCCATCTACTGTTTTGCCACCTCCCGAATGCCCTTGTGCCACTCCTGCCCCTCAATGCTGCTGCGCACCTCCACTCTCTGTCATTTCCACTCTGGGGCCTACCTGTTTTGCCACTTACATTCCCCTTATTTTTTTTGGTCAGTTTTGCCCTTTTAAGGCCCCAGGGAATTTTATAGTGAAGCGACAAGGAGCGGCGGCAGTCATATTGTCATACAAAACACAACATTGTATGAAGATCAATCCAAGCTCCCTCTGCTATTTAAGCATAGCACAATGTTCTCACAAACCCGCAGGCCTGTCAGCCTGGAAATCTTTTTTTTTAACGCGATTGTCTCCCCAAGCAATTTTGGACCCCAAACTAATTTTGTCGGGAGATTCGGCAAAGTCACCGAATCGAATATTTGAGAACTTCGCCCATCTCTAATAGTGTGCATAATCACAACAAATTTATGACATTTTCAAAACATTGCTAATATAGTTCAACTCATAAATATATCTGCACCTTGTAATATATGTAAGATTTTATTTTTCTTAGCATAGCATTACTTTGTTTTCCACAGATCACAGCATTCTCTAAGGTTCTATGTAGTTTAGCATTTTTTGCAGAAATTACTCAAGATCAGTAATTAAGACAAGTAAATTACAAAGTAACAGGCTTCTCATTAGAGAACAGCTTACATATATTAGTGTAATGAACTTTAAGGTAAGTTCAAACTAATTAGCACAAACAATTTTGTTGTCCTAAATCCCGCCAGAAATATTCTACAGTATCCACTGGACATAAAGGTAAGGGGTTTAAAAAAAAAAAATTTTTACAAGCCCCTGAATTTTTAAAGGGCAAATATTAAATAACTGGTCAAAAAGTCTCAGATTATGCTCAAGTAGATCGCTATGTTGTGGTTTTTATTTTATTCACAATATATTTTGTATGCAAAAAATATTTGTAGACTTTTTTTATAAAGACTTTTTTATTACTTTTTTTAATCCAGTTAAGAAATTATTATGGCACCTTTATTTTATCATAAGTAAAACTTACTCCTTATAAAAATACTTAAACGTATAACAACACACAAGCAGCTGTTAGTACATCACTAAATGGATATTACCAGTAGGATACGATGTTCTTTAAGGGGTCCCAAAACCCTGACGCGGGAAGTTTTCCCTAAACCCCATAGGCTCACTGGGAAGCTCTGTGATTCTATCAAAGAGGGAAGTGCCCTTCGATCATGCCATAGTACCACTGTTCCTAGCTGTAGTCAGAAGGCTGCTTAGAGGCATGAACTGTAAGTTATAATTCCCTTTAAGAGAACACAGTCATGTGCTAGACCCCTTTACTGTAGTATATCACTATTGCAAGGCTTCAATGGATCTCCAAAGTAAAATGGCACCGAGGCTAGGGTTAAGATGTCACAATAGGTTTTGCAGAAGATACAAGTGACAGGAAAAACTACGAAAGGGAAAGAATGGAGCCTTTGGTTACATCACACACTGAGGACTGCTTCATTGTAAACAATGCCCTGTGGAACCAGTTGGTGAATTCCACACAATTCCAGGCAGGGTTGACTGCATGCAAACACTGGGAATTTAAGTATATAACAAAAATGTGTATGTGTGTATATATTTTAAATATATAATATATTATTTTTATAAATATATATTATATAAATTTAATGTGTTGTGTATAAACTAAAATGTTTTTTATTATATATATATATTAAAAAATTTTATATATATTATTATAATTTTATATATATATTATATATTTAATATATAATTTTTAAAATATATTCTTTTTGTTAAATTACTTAAACCAGTGTTTAGCTGCAGTCAACCCTGCCGGGGTTGGTGGGAAATTCACCACAGGGCATTGTTTACAATGGAGCAGTCATCAGTGTGTGATGTAACCAAAGGACAGCCACTTCTTTGCCTTTTTGTGAGTCTTCCAGTTACTCTGTTTTCCTGCGCAACCTACTGTGACAATGTCACTTTAACCTCAGTGTCCACTTACATCTGAGAGCATCCTTTATATATACATATTAGGTTTTTTACTTTTTAACACTTTTTGAAAATTTTAATCATCCTGATGTTGCATTTGATAAACTTTTTTCTATACGTT
>JAODAL010040401.1:0-36948 GCA_025379985.1 Phyllomedusa bahiana
CTTTTTTCTGTTTTTGAAAGCACTGAATCTGATTTTTCCAGTGACTTCTTTCTGTAGAGCGGTCATGTATTGTTAATTTCTTTCCACATACTAACATGTTATACTGTTACTTTATAAAAGTCAGCCACACCATTAAATTCCCCTGCCTTACATTGCATAGAATCTCCTTGTAGCTCCAAAACAGTTGTGACTTATCAAAACATGGGGGGACATGTATGAATGGGGCTGCGCTAGAAATCTGGCGTATTTTCAGCCCGACATCAGTTGCAGCCCCGTTCCAATTATAAAAAAACCTCCCCACCCAATTTTTCAGGCGCATTATAGGCGAAAAAGCGGCACTTTGAAAAGGGGCCCGATTTCGGGGGAGGTGTAGGAGGCGGGGCGCACTAGAACTGTATGAAACTATAGATTTATAGCTTCTCTATAGCAATTCTAGGCGTATTACTACTCCCAGAGCGGTTTACCTGAGCCAGAGATGTTGTCTTAACGCTAGAATGCACCTGATTTATCTAGAGCGGGTTCAAAAATTGGTGATTCTTCTTTTATAATCCCAATTAAATTTGCTTTTAAAAAACCCAGATTTTTTTCTTTGCCCCCCCTGGTCTCCACAAGATCTTTGAAGGTGTCCTGTGGTATCTGATACCAAAACATAAGCAGCAAATCCTTTAAGTTCTGTAATTTGTGAAATGGGACCTCTATTAATCGGCCTTCTCTTTCCAGTACATTACACATATGCTTAATTAAAGACAGATCTGGGCAACTTGGAGACCCCGTTAATACCTTTTGGTCTCAGATAGGCAATAATTGCGGGATGTATTTCGCCCGCAATTATGCCTTTTTTGGTGGGAGGGGGGGGGGCAGAGGGGGCCGGCACCCTGCCCCCCATAGACTTTCATTTTTTTCGGGCGGTTTAAACGCCGTGAATAATTGACATATCACTTTTTCCCCGCTTACCGTATTGTGCGAGCGGAAGGAAGATGAAATCAATGTTCTCTTTGAAAAAACTGTGCGTTCCGTAATGATGGGAAACATATTTTCCCCGTATTTGGCAGTACGCACGAAATTTCAGGGCGAGATACGTCCCATTTTAAGCCGTGTGAACATAGCCTTACAGGTCATGTGTCCTCCAACAGGATAATGAGCCAAAACACATAGCTAAAAACATCCAAAAATGGCTAAGAGGAAATTATTAGACTATTCTGTAGTGGCTTCTATCAGCCCTGATCTAAATCAAAAAAAAATTTGGGGGGAAGAGATAAAACTTTTAGTCGGAGGGCACCTTCACACCTGAGCCCCGCGGGAAAGCATTTGTTACAAAAAGGGGGGCCGAAAATTGGGGGCAAATGCAGAGGTTAAAAAGAAAATTGTTTGCGTGATTGCCCAAAATGTAAAAAAAATTTATTAGTTGGGCCATTTTCACCAGCTTAAATTAGGACATATTTTGCCCGTTTTTTTGCGCCGTTGGCCTCAATAGGGGGGCGAGATAGTCCCGTCATTACGGAAATCCACTTCTCATGAGAGCTATGGTTTCCGTCCCCTTTCCCCGCTGCAAATACGCCAGGGGGGGATTTTGTGAATAAGTGACCCGCTAGAAATGATTGCTATGTCTATCGCTCTGAAAAATTATCCCCGTGTGAATATAGCCTTAAGGGTACCATCATTTTTGTATAGGTCAGTTTATTTATCTTTTTTTAATTTTTCAGTTAGATTATAATTCAAAAGCAATGTCTGATTTTCATTAGTTGATTTTTGGAAAATGTAAATTTGTTATTATTTTATGCATTTTAAAAAAGTAATTTCAGGGGTCCTTTTTGGGGTTTTTTCTGTTTTTAATGAACGGTAAAAACAATTTGTCCATTGTTTAAAAAGGTTTTAGGCCAACAGAAAAAAATATGAAAAAAAAAATGAAAAATCAGATTAAGTACTATAGTCATGATGTACAACAGATTCATAAACTTCCCAGTATATTTCTCAGATCAAAGTAATCTATAGAATAAGGAGATGCCAAGCACTACAAAGTATTGCATATTAAAGTAAATATTCAGTGTTTATAGGTATCTTGTTATTTGCAGTGTGCTGCTATGTGTCTGGGGGTTTTCACTTGTTTCCCCGCCTGGCTGCTGATCTGTTCAAATTTTTTTTGGTTTTTTGTCTTTTTTTGTATATTGGGGAAGCGTTTGGGTTTTAATCAAAGAAGGGAAATTTCGGAAACTATTTTCCCCCGAAAAAGATAAGGTATGAAGAGAGGCAAATATATGTAGGTTAGGCTCCCATCTGAAATGAGGTTATTTGTATCACTATAAAAAGGATCACTTGTTGGCAATTATCAAAATGTGCACTAAGACTTACTTTTCAGTAAAGTAGTATAAAAAGTAATACAATTTCAAAGTAATTATTTAAACCAGTGTTTCCCCATAGTTCCCCCAAAACAAAGTATCAGAAATCGTTAGAAAAGGAAATGGCAGGCAGATACCAGACTCATTTTAAAAAATTTTATGTACACTTTACCCATACTAAAAATTAGGGTTTTTTGGCTTTTGGTTAAAATTTCAGGAAAGAACATAATTTCTTGAACATTTTTTTAAATGCACTAAAAAAGACCCTTCTTTAACTTTAGAAAGCACATGTCCAACTGTTCAGTGTTTCAGTACTTTTTACACAACTTGCTGATTTTTGACAAGGAGCTTAATGCCAAAATTCACAGCAGGTGTTTGATCCCTGAATCGCTCGATAAATTCAGGGGATCAATTTAAATAGGGATTTAAACAGTATTCCTTATCATGCTGGTCACATTTTGACAACATGAGACCAAGACAACACCTTACAATTGATCAATAGTACCTCGCCATTGCGAGACTTCAAGCAGGATGCTCCCAGACGGAAGTGGCTACTGAGCTTAGAGTGTCACAGAGTGTCATCAGCAGGTTGTATCAAGATACAGAGAGACTGGAAGAGTCACAGAAAGGCAAAGAAGTGGACATCCTTTGGCCACATCACACAATGACTGCTTCATTATAAACACTGCCCCACAGAACCGGATGATGAATGCCACACAACTCCAGGAACATTTAAGGAAGGTGAGAGGCAACCAAGTGTCACGTAGACCATTCATAACCATTTACATCAGTGTGGTCTGCGTGCTAGATGACCGGCAAGGGTACATGACCACAACACAAGGCACAAGCATCATCGCCTTACATGGGCCAGGGAGCATCTATTCTGGATGAGGGACCAGGGCCCTCGGTGCTCCTCAGTGATGATAGTTGATTCACTCTGATCAGAAATGATGGCCGACAACGATGTTGGAGACATAAAGGAGAGTGTTATGCATCAGCCTCTGTTGTCACCAGACAAGCCTTTGTTGGTGGTGGTATTACAGTGTGGACAGGTGTGTCAATACAGAACTGCCCTACACTTTGTAATGGTACATTGACAAGCCTCTACTACTTGAATAAGATCATTAATCCAGTCATTGTGCCTATGCAACAACTCAGGGCTAATTTCAACTTCATTGACAACAATGCTCCAGCTCAATGAGGTTGCATTACTGGGGAACGGCTGTTGGAGACTGCACTTTCTCCAGACCTGTGCCCCCTAGAAAACCTCTGGGATCAGCTGAGTCACTGTGTAGAGGCTTATAACACCTTCTTGAAGAGTGGGATTCCATTCCTCAGCAGTCAATAACTCCACTTGTGAACAGCATGAGACATTGTTGTCAAGCTGTAATTGATGCTCAAGGTCACATGAGATGTTATTGAGACATTAACATTTTTTTTTATATGGTATACCCTCCACTGTTGTTGGCTTTTGTTTCATTAAATTGTTGGAGATGAGAAAACAACAACATTGCATGCTACGATTTAAATGACCTACTTGCTTTTAGGATAAAATATCACTGCAGCGTGAAAACTGTACGTTTTCCATAAATTTTTCTCGAAAGCTTTTGGAGTGCAGTGCTATGTTTTTGTGTTTACACTTGTATTGCAGCCGTAGTAGTTTGCACCTGTTTAATTTATGTTATTCTGTTTGGAGATGCTCAACATTTATATCTTTCTTGATTTACCCAATATGACTTTAGTCAAGAGGTAGGAGTAAAAAAATCTATAAACTTCTGCACTTGATCTTGAGAGCTTATAATTACGTAAATATCATGCTGGTATCAAACCTGAAGATTTTGTGATTATTAGCTTGGAATTGGATTGGATTGATAGTGTTGTTTTCAAGTATCTTAAGAGAATCTGTGCTCCTGTTGGATTATGTAATGGTTCTAGCCTAAGCACCAGGATCAGCCAGAAAGTCTTAAAATAGTAGTCTCTGGATTTATTAGCTAGAAGCTTAGAAAAACCACCTGATGGTGAATTTTCTTCAAGTGTGCTATCTTCCCAAAGCAATACATCTTTCATGAAGTTGCCTTAATAATAAAGGCTTGTAGGCTGCAGCAGAATGGAGAGTACATTGTCCAGGTCAGCAACAGGAGATCACAGAAAGCTCAAGGCCTGACATTACCAGATCAATACAAGTGTATCAAAGAAGTAAGACTTTAGTACCATACAGAAAGTTGAACACCACAGGAACTCAAGAAACCACTGGGAACAGAAATGACACAGATGGGACAGGACACAAAGGGCGACATGTATGATCGGGCTTTCGGCCTGTTTTCAGGCGTATACTGCACATCACGCTCAAATGCAATGTTAGACGCAAGCTTCGCCACTTTGGAATGCGCCTAACATGAAGGGGCGTCCTGTGGGCATTCTGGGGCGGGACGCACCAGATTCGAATACTCTGACGCATGTATGACTGCCGGTCGGCAAAGTGAGGCGCATTACAGCTCCGACAGGCAAACCTAGTTCAATGTGGTCTACCTGAGTCGGAGGAGGCGCAGTGACGCTAAAAATTATTGTAATGGGGCAAAATGTGCAGTTAAAACAGTACAATAATAAAAAAGAGTTGTCTATAAAATTAATTAATGAATAAAGATAAATATCAAAGTTGTATAAAATCGATTTCAATGTATTAAAAAAGTCGATCATTTAAAATTTAAAGGAAATATATATAAGATCTCAAAAGAAAGAAATATTTGCTATAAAAGGTCTTAAAAATACGGAGAAAATTAAAGTAATTTACATTAAATAAGCCAATGATGATGTTGTACTGCTGATTCATTTAAGATGTATTTTTGCTTCTTTCACCTTGTATTCTATTTAGTATATACAGCAAGAGCCAGCAGAGCCTAAAATAATGAACAATTAGCTTAGAATTGATACCAATGGAAAATCCGCGTGTATTTGCGGACGTAAATACAGACGTATTTATGTCCGCAAATACATACGAATTTTCCATTGGTATCAATGTTAAGCTAATTGTTCATTCTTTTAGGCTTATTTGGTGTTGTATTTGCAGACGTAAATACGTCTGCAAATAAGCCCTGGAAACATAGAAATCCTGCTTGGAGGACCACAGGTCCCAGCAAGACCTGTGCTCTGCTGGCTCTTGCTGTATATACTAAATAGAATACAAGGTGAAAGAAGCAAAAATACATTTTTGCTCTTCACTAACATGCTTAATACATGTTAGGCGCATTCCTTATGCGCCTAAGTTCCGCAATGCGCCTCACAGACAGGCGAGGCGCAGGGAACTTTCTTCCGCACTTCGGGGGCCGACATAAATCAGGCGCAGTTTTCACACAAAAAAAAAGTGAAAACGGGCGCCTCGACACACCGATCTTCATACATGTCACCCAAAATGTCAGAATGAGATTGCAATTGAATGTCAGGAATAGGATAAATAGCTGTATTAGGATGCCTAGGAACAAGAAGATTTACGGTGCTGCTTCCTTCCTATCTTGTCTTGTGTATTTGTGTCTATTCTAAGCAAAAACAAAAAGGTTTTCCTGGTCGTTAAGGTTTTAAACATTTATGGCGAATCAATAGTATATATCATAAATGTGTAATAGGCATGGGTCCCACCTCTGGGACCTGCCCCTATCTTTAGAATACGCCATGAACTTTTCTTTGTTGAACAAAGAGATGGCTGTGCATGTGCAGTATTCTCCTTTTATTTCAATGGGAGTTCTGATTCAAAGCCTTCACACTCACTTGGCCATAACTGGAACTCTATTGTAACACAAAGAAGAATGCCACACACTCACCTCCCTATTTTTTGGTAATCGGCTTATTCATGACTCTTAACCTGTAAGTTAGGAAATGGGATTAACATTTTAAGGCCAAAAATGGCTGAGTAATTAAGGGTACCCTGGAAAAAACTCTCCAAACTGTAATCAGCCTGCCTTTACATTGATTGGCATTGCACATGTATAAGAGTATGCAGTTGCAAGAAAAGTAAATGAACCCTTAGGAATTATATAGATTTCTGCAATGAATTGTGGTCCGATTGTCACAATTACAAACACAATCTAACTAAACTAATAACACACAAGTAGTTTTTCAACTTATGTCTTTTACTAAGCATATTGAGTAAACATCTACAGTGCAGGTAGAAAAGTATGTAAACCTCTCTGTTAATGGCAACTGGGAGTAATTAGTAATGTTTTAATTAAGGAGATTAGATTGGAAGTTTGGTTGCACAATTGCTTTGTCTATTAAATAAAGGCACACTAAGAATTGTTACCGAGAAATATGTTTTTCTTGAGAAAGATTGGTTAGTATCAACCATGCCTTAATGAAAATATTTTAGAAGACCTCTAAAGACCAGTTAAAATGACGGATGAAGCTGCAAAAAACTACAAATGCAGTGTTAATGATCTGGGCGAATATAAATTCATGAACACGCTGTTAAGATCACACTAAGACCCAGGGCGTCACTAGGCAGTATAATTCGGGGCAGAAGCCCCAGATGTAAAGCCTTCTGCCCCGAATGATTAGTCTTCTCACTCACTCTGCTCGCTGCAGTGAGAAGCTCCACCCACCTCCAGAGCCTCAGCCCTCTCAGGGAGCAGTGAGAGCAGCCCCTCCTCTTCTGTGCTCCCTGCACAGCCCTCCCCCGGAGCTACAGCACCGACAGCAAGGTTCCCTGCCTGCTTCTGACGGCTCCTGCAGCAGATCGTCGGCCCCATCACTATGGAAACCAGAACGAGCTTCTGGTTTCCTCAAGTCTTTCAGAGCTGCCTAAACAGCCCAGGGGCTTCTAGGACCCCAGTGACCCTGCATAAGGTATGTCCTGAGGCAGGATGGAGGGCTATGCCCCCACCTCACATGTCTATACTAATATACTGGACCTGTGTCACAGAGGTACAGTATATTAGTATATACATCCACAAAGGGACAGTATATACACAAATGTAATACACAGATAAATATTGGACATATGTTTATACTGTTCCTGTGTGTATCTTGCAGTATATATATTTATATACACACTACACCACTATATGTATACATATATATACACAGACACATGTACTTCACACAGGGACAGTATATACTCAAATGTAACACCCAGATAAGTATTATACATGTATATACTATCCCTGTGTGAAGTACATGTGTGTATATATATATAGTGGTGTAGTGTGTATATAAACATATATATATATATATATATATATACTGTAATATACACATAGGTACAGTATATACACATGTCCAATATTTACCTGTGTGTTGCATTTGTGTATATACTGTCCCTGTGCGTAACAGCTGAGTAGGTGTCCATCTGCAGTGAGATAAGTCTGATGTATTAAAGTGGTCAAGCAAGTAAAAAGTGAAAAAAACAAACACAAAAAAACACATATATAAGCTTTTCCCCATTACAAATGCTTGTCAATGAAATTTTTTTTTAAAAAAGTACACATATTTGGCATCACTGTGTGCGTATAAACCCTGTGCTATAAAACTGATATTTTACCCCCTCCATGAACACTGCTACAAAAATAAAAAATAAAAACATTTTTTGTTCATCCCACTGTGCAAGAAATTGAATAAAAAGCAACCAAAAAGTCCCATGAGCCTCAGAACAGCACCAATGAAATAAGATATGTCTCTTAGAAGAAAAATTTTTTAAAACAGCTGTGTTATTTAGGAGTTAAACTACATCACCACATATACCGGATTTTTCAGACTATAAGAGGCACTTTTGTGCCCCCAAATTTGGGAAGAAAATGAGGGGACAATGCTGTAGACTGGGAGGATGGGGTATGTTGTCTGAGAGACCATCAGTAAGGGAGTCAAGAGCAGAGTCTCTGCTGCTGGAAGCTAGCGGCGGGTTTTAATTAACCCCTTCATGCATATGGATGTCCCTGAACATCTAAATGGCATGAAGGATGTATAAAGCGGGCTCACACGCTAAGCCCACTCTATGCATGGCAGACAGCGACTGTTCCTTACACTCGCCACTAACAAAGGGTCCGTGCCCCGAATGTTTTAGGACCCTAGCAACGCCCCTGCCAAGATCACAATGAGCAATCATTAAAGAGTTGAGAAAGAACCCAAGATAAAAAACAATAAAAGACAGTACACAGTTCAAAAACCATATATCCACTGTCAGAAAAATACAGAATAAGAAATTAATTTATAAACAGATATGAAAACAAAACATATTGCACCCTGTCTGAAGTTTGCCCTATACCACCTAAATGTTCCATGGAACTACTTGGTAAACATTGTGCAGATAGATAAGACAAAAATGGAACATTTTAGCACAAATGTACAACACTGTATTTAGTGAAAAAGAACACTGCACACTAAAACCCCATCTAATCTGTAATGTTTGGTAATGGGAGAATCCTGCTTAAGGACTAAATTCAAAGGAGTAGCAAAACATTTTATAGTTAAATGTATGGGCTACAGCCCATGACTTCAAGCTGAAGAGATATTCAATTATGCAACAATAAAATGACAAAGCACACAAGTCAACCAAGTACATAAGTTAAAAAAGATTTGTGTTTGTGCATTGACCAAGTCAGAGCCCTGACCTTAGCCCTATTGAGATGCTGTTACAAGACCTGAAAAGGGCTGCACATACATAGCATTCAATATATCAACTTACTAGAACACAATTCCAGGGAGGAATGTTTCAAAATTTCAGCATTTTCAGCAACAGAAAACAGGTGCATGCAGCTAAAAAAATCTCTTTTCAGATACAGTTTCCCTCTGCACTGTATATGTTTGCTCAGTGTGATCAATAAATGACATAACAAATGCAACTGTTGTTTAAGCTACAACTTATGACTAACACAGCCTAACTAAACTAATAGTACACAAACAAACCATATTTTTGGAGTGATTATTGCAGCAATACAGGTAATACCTATGTAGGTAAATTATATATTTAGAGTTTAGCCATGTGATACAATGTTATGCATTCAATACAGAACAATACAGAATCATGTTTTGTGTTGTTATCATATTAAAAGAATGAGTTAGTCCTATTTTTTAGGAAATAATTTAATTTAATGTGTTTTAAAAGGAAGAAAAACACTTGTCTGAATATTAATAGATAAATAGAGTTAAACTGACACATGGGCTTGATTCTGATGTTGTTGTTACAAATGGCAGGAACTCTCCTTCCATTTCTTCCTCTCCTGTTTATTAGATCCGCAGGAGTTTCTGTGTTTTATCTGTCTTCTGTTGTCTGTGTTTGTTTGTTGTTGCATGACTGCAGAATCCTTGCTTGCTAGTTGACCTGGCTGTGCACTTGAACTCGTTAACATACTCTTTTCCATGATTCTCCATGTGTACTATCCATGTTACTTGCTGTCAGGAGTCCACGAGCATTGCTACAGGTGTGATATTATTTTAAGAAGAATAGAATTTGAAATGTGGCTTAGGATAATTCATATTTCCACCTTTTACACTAAACTTTGTGGTATGCACAAGTATTATATATACTTGTGTGGTATGCACAAGTATTATTTACATTAGGGTAATTTTTTTTTTTTTTTAGACTGTATATTTTTTATAGTTCAAAAGAGAAATTTTCCAGACATATCAATGCTCAAAACATAGACAGATAGGCAATAAATGAGCTAATGGCTCAGCTAACAACAGGTGGTGATTTGGCAAAATATGTAAACAAAATAAGCTCACATAACTAAGGAACCATCCCTATTGACTCGTAAAAATCTTAACATCCGAACAGTAAAGTTATAGCCACATATTAAACAAGACAGAGACAATAGGGAAATGGGGGTTTGAATTACATGACATTCCCAAAAATATGGTAGATACTACCCTCCTGTGTCTCACATCTCCAACATCTGTCCGGAACCGAAGGGTTAAGTTTGTGTAACAAGGCAGGAGTATGGTACCAGCACATTAAGGTTTTGTATATATTTTCCTTATAAGTCGTACACTTAGATATCTGAGAAGCCCGTCTACAGATGAGCCCCCAATCCTCCATGGTAATGTCTTTACCCAACATTGCCTCCCATTTTGCCATATATGAATGTCTTGGTGGCTCAAAAGGGGGTCAACAGTATAGAATAGATATCAGATATTAAACCCCTGGTAGAAGTGTTCAACCTACATAACTGTTCAAACCGAGTAGGAGCAGATACAATCACAGAGTGCAGTATACTTGTTAGATAGTGAGAGATTTGCATATAAGAATAATAATAACTAGTAGGTAAGTCGTAATCAGACTGGAGGGTAGAAAAAGGTTTGAGGCTCCCTAGATCTGTGGTCTACAATGTCAGCAAAACGGAACAGCCCATTGTGAAACCACAGTTTCATTGCTGGGTTACCCACACCCTCTGGGAAAGACGGGTTATACAGAAAACTAGTCATAGCTGATGAAGAAGAGCATAAACCACACTGTTTTGTACAACA
This sequence comes from Phyllomedusa bahiana, assembly GCA_025379985.1. Lineage (NCBI taxonomy): Eukaryota > Metazoa > Chordata > Amphibia > Anura > Hylidae > Phyllomedusa > Phyllomedusa bahiana. Next base: position 10,788 of record JAODAL010040401.1, read on the forward strand.
ATTCCAGATTTCCCTCGTTAGGGCCATAGGACCCAGAAGCACTGTATCAACTTGTACATGGGATGTGGCCCACATAAGGGATACACTAGGGTAATTTATTAATGATGATGTATCAGCTTTCTGACAGAAAAAAAAATCCAAAATGTTGACATCATTTTTGTGTATGCAGATATTTGTGCCTTTTGTGGTTTTCTATAATTCTGTACAATTTTTTTTAAGTGGGAAGGAAATAGAGGAGGGTTCTGTCTGACAGATTTACTTTGATTTATGCTAATCTGTGAATAAATTTGTCACATCCTACTTTAGCACATGTATGCCTTAAATTAAATGGCATTCTAAGTAAATCTCTCCCATTAGCTTTTCTTTTTCTTTACAGTTAATGTAAGAAAGATTTAAAACTATCTTAGCAAATAGGTTTGAATGTTTCAGGTTTTTTTTGTAGACCAAGGAATAAAGTACCACTTTTGAATTCTTTTCTTTTTGCATCTTTAATAAAATACAAAATTATACAGAGTCTGAAGTCCTATTTTGTATTTTAAGGAATTATGATATTTTCAGGAAATGAAACTGATTTCTCTATTAAAAGGAGTTTTTAAGATCAGGAAAAGATTGACTAAACAAAGAAATGGCATGAAGAACCAGATAACCTATGCTCCCCAGATAAATCCACTGCTGCTCTGGTAATCTCCACAATTCTTTGCTTACTTTGCTGCAGCAATAATATGTATGCAAACCCACATGACTGTTGTATCGGCAGTAGATTTATTAGGGAAGTATATGTAGGTCTTGGTTATTATATTATTACATTTCTTCTATTTAGTCAACTTTCTCCAATTCTCAGCAAACTCCTTTTATCATTATGCAGTTCCCACTTTGTATGTTTCGGCATCAAAATGACCTTGTTTTTTAAAAAAAATCAGATGTCCATTATTTATATACAATTTTCTAATATTCATGTATCAAAAATTTTGCTCCTGTACCTCTTTCATACCAATACATTAGACCGTTATTTAGAAAAATTGCTTACCCCAAATCTACATAATGACTAACAGGGAGTAACAGTATGGACTGAACATGGTGTTAGTTTTGGGAGATTATTGAGGAGCAGAACTACTGCAGTATTACTTCCTCTAACAGCGTCTTTTAATGTTTGTCTGTGTCTGGGGAGACGGCATTTGCATGTTCCTCTCTCTGTTTCAATCCTTGTGCTTTGTTTTGTTCCAGAAAAAGGCCAAACTTGTTGCTACTGGGGGGTCAGAAATCAGTTTCCAGTGGATAAAAGCCTTAGTGCTACATGGGAGAAGTTCCACAGGTACAGAATACTGGTGGACAGTCACACACTGGCTATTTATGAAGGGAATGAGTGCTTAAGAGCTTTTAAATGGGGTCAAAACGCGTAAGCGTTCATCTCTGTCATATTTTTTGCTATCACGCAGTGCTCTCAAGTTGTTTGTTACATTTTTTTATGGATATACTGGATTAAAGCTTTTGAATTTTGTCAGAGATTGTACATAGACTACTGCAAAAGCAGGTTGGGGGACATTCACACGGCATTATGGACTATGCCTGAGGTATCCTTCAAGGTACCATGATCGATACGGCGACATAGCTGCTGTGGCCCCACATCATTAGAGTAAATGCAGTCCTTTGTGAACTATGTTTGCTCTATTTCACAACTGTATATGCTTTTGCCGTGGGACTAATAAACTGTAAGTCAGCACGGTGCACTAAAAGTAATCACATGACTGGCTCCCTGTAGAAGCCAGTCTTTTCCATATGTAATATTGTAAAACAAGGCAGCCAAACCCTTCATGAACAGTACAAACACAATAAAATATTAGCAGCACACTACTAGCACTAAAAAATTCAAAAAGAACATGGGAATTTTTGGAAAATAAATTCTGCTACTTAGAATACATGAAAAATTTTGAGGTTCTTAGTGCTGATATTGGATTGTGTTTGTATGTTACTGCCTGTCACGGGTGCCCCTGCGACTTGCACCTCGAGCCGCGGGCGCATCCGTGCCTTCCCGGCGCTGGCGAGTGGTCCTGCTACCCACATGTCGGGCCGCGGGCGCACTCGCGATCCAGCGTCCTGCTTACCTGACTGCGCTCCTGCTCCCCTCCCTGCTCTGCTGCCAGCCAATGCACATGCTCTCGCTCCTTAGAGCGCGCTCCGGCTCTCTGCGATTTAAAGGGTCAGCGCAACGGTAATTGGTTAATTTCCGGGGCGCTGTCCCTATATATTCCAGCCTCTTCCCCTTGTTCCCCGTTGGATTTTTAGTGCTCTTAGCCTTCAGGGAAAGTGCTCCGTAGTGTCCCTTATGGTTTCCGTGTACCACACCTTCAGATCCTGTCTACTGACCTTGTACCTCCACCGCCTGCCCTGACCTACCTGCCTGTCTGGACGTTTTGCTAGCCCGACTACCCGGTATCTTGCCGCACCTCGGTTGTCGCCGCAAGCTAGTCATGTAGGGGTAGCGACCAGGTGGAATCCTGCCGCAACAAGTGCATCCCGCTTTGCGGCGGACTCTGGTGAACACCGGGACCCACTTAGATTCCACTCCCTGGCGTGGCCTTCACCATCACTTGTGGTGGTCCAGTGAATCCACTATCCATTGCAGTATTACAGTAAGATCCAGCCATGGATCCCGCCAAGGTGCCATTACCCAGTGTGGCAGATCTTACGACCATTGTTGCCCAGCAGTCCCAGCAACTGGCGCAACAAGCGCAACAACTGAATCAATTAACCACCATGATGCAGCAGCTCATTACTGCCCAACAGCAGCCTCCGCCCCCTCCCGCGGTCGCTCCAGCTCCGGCGGTTCCGCTGGCCGCTGTGGAACCCAAGCTCTGGTTGTCACTTCCTTCCAAGTACAACGGTGACCCAAAGCTCTGCAGGGGATTTATCACCCAATGTTCCATGTACGTGGAGCTGATGGCCGACCAGTTCCCGTCCGAACGCTCTATGGTGGCATTTTTGATTAGTCTGCTCTCCAGGAAGGCCTTGGCATGGGCTACACCCCTCTGGGACAGGAGCGATCCTGTGATGGTGGACCTATAGGCCTTCTTCAAGGAATTCCGCGGGGTATTTGGAGAACCCGCTTGGGCTTCATCTGCTGAGACCACGCTCCTGAACCTGCGCCAAGGGAACTCCTCAGTGGGAGATTATGCCGTCCAGTTCCGCACCCTGGCATCTGAACTGACCTGGAATGAGGTCGCTTTATGCGCCACTTTCAAGAAAGGCCTCTCCAGTAGAGTCAAGGATGCGTTGGCTGCGAGAGATCTCCCTACTTCACTGTCCAAACTGATCAACTTGGCCACCCATGTCGACGTGCGCTTCGCGGAGAGGGAAGAGGAGCTCCGGCAGGAACGTGATTCTGTTCGGTCTCGCCTGCTCCCGCACACAGTTCCGGAATTCCATAGACCCCTGCTGCCTCTTCCACAGGCCTCCCGTGAAGAACCAATGCAGGTCGACAGAGCTCATCTCTCTGAGCAAGAGCTGTCTTGATGTCAGGGAGAAAATTTGTGCCAGTATTGTGCCAGTACCGAGCACTTCCTTAGGGACTGTCCACTGCGCCCTAAATGGGTGGGAAACGCTTGCACCTAGGCATTGTGGGAGATGCATCCCTAGGTATAAGTTCCCCCTCTCCACGCCTGACAATGCCGGTATGGGTCGTGACTGATACAGGACTTTCGTTCCAGGCCTCAGCTTTCTTGGACTCTGGCGATGTGGGGAACTTCATTCACACCTTAATGGTGACGCAGTATCGCCTTCCAGTAATCTGCCTAGGGAAGCCGCTGGTGATCTCTTCGGTTAATGGGGAGCTTCTGAGTGATTCCATCTTGTATGCTACCACACCGGTTTCGCTCCAAGTGGGGGCCCTGCATAAGGAGAGGATCGAGTTCTATGTGCTTCCTCGGCGATCCTACTGGGACTGCCGTGGCTGCAACGCCATGCCCCTACGCTTGACTGGAAGACTGGAGAGGTACCTGCTGCATACCAAGACTTCACTGACGTATTCTCTGTGAAGCAAGCGGAGACCCTTCCTCCTCACTAGCCGTACAACTGTCCTATCGATCTACTGCCTGGAAGCAGTCCTCCCAGGGACAGGGTCCTGTATTGATTATCAGGGACTCAATAAAATTACGGTGAAGAATCGATATCCATTGCCATTAATCACGGAATTATTTGACCGGCTTCGGGGAGCTAAGATCTTCTCTAAGCTGGACTTGGGGGGGGCTTACAATCTCATCCGCATCCGAGAGGATGATGAGTGGAAGACGGCATTCAATACCCGTGACGGCATTTCGAATATTTAGTTATGCCCTTCGCAATGCCCCCGATGTCTTCCAGAAATTTGTAAAGGAGATCTTCCGAGACCTCCTGTACTCCTGCGTCATTGTGTACTTGGACAACATTTTGATCTTTTCTCCCGACTTGAAAACCCACTGACTCCATGTGCGTCAGGTACTCAGACATCTGCAGAGTAACAGTCTCTATGCCAAGCTGGAGAAGTGTTGCTTTCACTAAACCAGGCTGCCCTTCCTCGGGTACATCATTTTGGACCAGGGGCTTCTAATGGACCCGGCCAAGCTGTCTGCTGTCTTGCAGTGGCCGCGTTCTTTCGGCCTACAGGCCATACAGAGCTTCCTAGGTTTCTCCAATTACTACCGCCAGTTCATTACACATTTTTCCACGGTGGTAGCTCCTATTGTGGCATTGACCAAGAAAAATGGCAGCCCGAAGCACTGGCCACAAGCAACTGAAGAGGCGTTCTCCCGGCTCAATGCGGCATTTGCCTCAGCGTCTGTCTTATCTCGGCCCGACGTGGAGAGACCTTTTTTCTTGGAGGTCAATGCTTCTTCGGTGGGTGCTGGGGCAGTTCTTATCCAGCAAGACACTAAAGGCAAGATCATTATGTGTGGGCTCTTCTCCAAAATCTTCCTTCCTGTCGAGAAGAAATACACCATTGGGGATCGTGAACTGCTGGCCATCAAACTGGCCCTTGAGGAGTGGCGGCATCTTCTAGAGAGCGCCCGCCATCTGGTCACTATATACACTGACCATAAGAACGTCTTGTACCTCCAGACAGCACAGCGTCTTAACCCCTGTCACCCCGGTGGTCCCTCTTTTTCTCCAGATTCGACTTCATGATCCATTTCTGTCCGGCAGAAAAGAACATTAAGGCTGATGCGCTGTCCCGTGCCTCTGACATTCTGGGAGAATTGGTTCCCCAGCATATCATTCCGCTGAAACGGTTGATCTCTGCAGCTCCGGTGAATCTCCGGCATGTGCCTCCAGGCAAGACCTATGTGCCAACCACACTTCGGGGTAGGATTCTAAAGTGGGGTCACTGCACTCTGATAGCAGGCCACCCTGGAGTACGGAAGACTGGCCAGCTGATTGCTCGCTATTATTGGTGGCCAAATCTTGGCAAGGACGTCAAGGACTTTGTCCAGTCTTGCCATACGTGTGCCCGAAATAAAACATCCCACCTCAAGCCTGTGGGACTGCTGCAACTGTTGCCCGTTCCGGATCGGCCGTGGTCTCATATTGCCATGGACTTTATTACAGACCTTCCTCCTTCAGCTGGCCATATGGTCATTTGGGTGGTCACAGACCGTTTCTCTAAGATGTTGCACTTTGTCCCAATGCCTGGTTTGCCTTCTGTTCCTCATCTTGCTAGTCTGTTTTTTCAGCGTATATTCCAGTTGCATGGTCTTCCACAACATATTGTTTCAGATCGTGGGGTTCAGTTTGTGTCCAGATTCTACTCCCAAGTAAAGGTGAATTTGGGCTTTTCCTCGGCCTACCATCCGCAGACTAATGGACAGGTGGAGCGGGTCAACCAGATCCTGTGGAATTATCGGCGCCATTCTGTGTCTGTAGGACAGGACGACTGGTCTAGCTTATTATCCTGGGTGGAATTTTCCTACAATTCCCTGGACTCCGAGTCGGTTGGTGCCTCACCATTCTTTGTGGTGTACAGGCTACATCCCTGCCCTCCCCTCCCGCTGTCATTTGCTTCGGACATCCCCACTGTGGATACGTTGGTTCGTGACCTAAAGACCATCTGGAATGACATGCGGCAATCTTTGCAACTTGCCTCCGCTCAGATGAAGAAGCAAGCTGATAAGAATAGTGTCCTTTGTGGTTTCCGTGTACCATACTTTTGGCTCCTGTCTACTGACCTTGTACCTCCACCGCCTGCCCTGAACTGCCTGCCTGTCTGGACGTCTTGTTAGCCCGACTACCCAGTCCCTTGCCGCACCTCGGCTGCCGCTGCAAGTTGGTCGCGTCAGGGGTAGCGACCTGGTGGAATACCGCCGCAGCAAGTCCATCCCGCTTTGCGGCGGACTCTGGTGAACACCGGGACCCACTTAGATTCTGCTCCCTGGCGCAGCTTTCACCATCGCTTGTGGCGGTCCAGTAGATCCACTATCCGTTGCAGTATTACACTGCCACACCAGTGTGCACCAAAAAAAAAATATTGTTTTCTAAACTGTTTGTACGGGGGAGTGGCTGCCTCCTCTTTGGTTTCTTGCACTGTACCCACCTGCACAAGTTTTTAAATCAATGCAGATTAGCTTGTAGCTGGAATCTTCTCTCCCTGAAATGTGGAGGTCTGTATAGGCACCAAGACAGGTAATGTTAGTGTAGGTTCCCACCTGTATTGAGGTAGCCTTGTTGATTGGCAGGTGGGCTTAACAGTTTTGATCAAAAATGTAAACTAAGAACCTTAAATTTTTTCATGTATTCTAAGTAGCAGAAATGCTTTTCCAAAAATTCCTATGTTCTTTTTGATAGTTTTTAGTGCTAATAGTGTGCTGCTGATATTGGAATCGTTTTCTAGACTTCATGAACAGTAGATGTGTGAATGAAGGTTCACTTGTATTTTGCACTTGTGCAACCTTCCCGGTATTGTACTGTGGCTTTTCCTCATCTTGGTGTGAACTCGTTTCTAACCTGCTTTTCAGTAGTGTAAGTGCAGGTATAGTACAAAGCAGTCAATTCTCTCGTGGATAGCAAGTGTGTATGTAATGGTATGTGATGTATTTTGTACTTGCACAACCTCCCCTGTATAGTACTGTGGCTTCTCTGAATCCTGGTGTGAAATGGTTCCTAATCTGCTTGAGCAGTAGTCTATGTGCAAGATGTGGTGTACATTAGTCACTCTCCTCATGAAAAGATGTGTGAGTGATTGTTCATCATTATTTTCTACCTGAGCAACTTCTCCAGTGTGATGCTTCTCCAAGGGGGTTGTTTGCCGCTTGTTGAAAATGAATTGGTTTTTGATCTGCGATTGTAGCAGAAAGGGGGGGTTCACACTATGGTAATGGCTATGTTACAGGTATCTATTGGGGTACGGTGAAAAAAGGTAACCTGACAGATACCGCGAGGCAGAAATGGTGACATCCATAGGGAATAAACAGCATATGCTTATCTTATGGGATCCAATTGCATAGTTTATTACATTATTGAGTCCCTCAAGAAATGCATATGCTGTTGGGAAATAGAGCAAATATAGACCATGCAGGGTTACCATGGGGCCACCATAGCTGTTTTGCGGTATCCATCAGGATACCTTTTTCACGGTACTTCAACGGATACCTGCAATGTAGCCATTATGTAGTGTTAACCCACCCTAAGAACTTTTTTGTGATTTGGAGTAGATATAATATATGTTGTTCTGTGAACTATTTTTCTTTTACAGTTAACTTTATTAATAACAGTTGCACAGCAGTTTTACAAGAAAATATGACTTGTAGAAATTGCTTGAATAACCTTATTAATAAAAATAATTCCACCATTATTCCTATTCACTTACCCAATAGATGTCATGTAGAACTTTTGATAAATCAATAAAAGTAAAAAAAAAAAAAAAAAAAAGCTGAGCTCAATTTAGTTGCTAGATAAAACTTGGATATATTGTGTGTTCTTTAATGTTAAAAAATTTGTGTTATATTTTCTCGGTTATAAATACCAAGGCTATAATTTTGAACCATCCGTTTTGAATCACTCTGTACATTAAATTGCCAATCAATATGACTTTCAGCTTGTGGTATGTTGTTTTGCAGCAAAATAAATTAAATATAGTACAATAACTACTACTTACAAAAAGATGTGGATATTTGGCTTTCAGTTGAAAATTATTGAAAGTGTAAAAATTTCACGCTACAGTGATATTTTATCCTAAAAGTTGGCTATTTAAGTCGTAGCATGCAATGTTGATTTTCTCATCTCAAACAATTTAATGACACAAAAGCCAAAAGTGGAAGGTGTACACCATCCAAAAATGTCAATGCTTCAATAACATGTCATGTGGCCTTGAGCATAAATTACAGTTTGACAACGTCTCATGCTGTTCATAGTCAAGTCATTGACTGCTGAAGCACGGCATACCACTCTCCTTGAAAGGTACCCTTCAGGTTATTGAGGTTCAGGGGTAGTGTTACAAGCTTCTACATAATGACTCAGCTGATTCTAGAGGTTTTCTAGGGGGTTTAAGTCTGGAGAAAGTGCAGGCCACTCCATTTGAGTCTCCAACATCGTTCGTTAATGATGCGATCCCGATGAGCTGGAGCATTGTCGTCCATGAAGATTAAATTAGCCTTGTGTTGTTCATGCAGAGGCACAATGTCTAGATTAATGATGTTATTCAAGTAGTAGACACTTATCAATGTACCATTCACAAAGTGTAGGGCAGTTCTGTATTGACCAGGCACACTTGCCCAAACTATAACACTACTACCAAAGGCTCGTCTGTGACTGATGCATAACAGTCTTCTTGACATCTCAATCATCACTGACAGATTAAATCGACTTTCAACACTGAACAGCACTGAGGACCATTGGTCCCTTGTCTAGCGTAGATGCTCTCTTGCCCATGCAAAACAATAATGCCTGTGTCTGGTGGTATGGTCATGTACCCTTTCCGGTCTTCTAGCACGCAGACCACGCTGATGTACAAATGGTCAGACGTGATATTTGGTTGCCTCTCACCTCCCTTAACTGTTCCTGGAGTTGTGTGGCATTCATCATCCGGTTCTGCAGGGCATTGTTTACAGTGAAGCAGTCATCAGTGTGTGATGTAGCCAAAGGACGTTCACTTCTTTGCCTTTCTGTGACTCTTTCAGTCTCTATGCATCTCTGTTGCTACCTGCTGATGACACTCTGTGACACTCTAAGCTCAGTGACCATTTCTGTCTGAGAGCATAATGCTTGAAACCTCACAATGGTGAGGTACTGTTGATTAATTATAAGGTATTGTCTTGGTCTTATGATGTCAAATGTGAGCAGCATGATAATGAGGACTGTTTAAATCCCAATTTAAATTGATCCCCTAAATGTATTGGGCGATTCAGGGATCAAACACCCATTGGGAATTTTGCCATTAGGCTCCTTGTTAGAGATCAGCAAGTTGTACAAAAAGTACTGAAACACTGAACAGTTGGACATATGCATTCTAAAGGTAAGGGATGGTCTTATTTAGTACATTTAAAAAAAAAAGTCTAGAAATGTTATGTTCATCCTGAAATTTCAAACAAAAGCCAAATATCCCTAACTTTTTGTGAGTAGTGTATGTTCATTTGATTTATGCTGGAACACAATTATAGGACCTTCATGAGTCATGACAGCACTTACTGATCATGCACCTAGCCTGGCTAAAGACATGTGGGAACTGACCATGCAGTGCATAAAAAAAACAACATGTTTGCTGCCAAAAAGTCTTTGTATCATACAATACACGTGCAGTAAATGTCACTGGAGGTAAAGGCTGCACCTGCAGTAACCTTTGCGGTTTTTGGTGTGTAGCAGCTGTTAATGTTTTTATTACCTACATTCCAATTGAGTGACTGAGGCAGCAGCTGTTGTAGAATTTTAATCTTGCTTTTTAGCCACTAGTAATAAAATACTTATACCCTGAGGTTATAGCCTGCTTTTTTAATTCACTTAATGTGTTTCTAGGACTTGACACAATAACATGAGATGTAAAAATGGGGCAGTATCACACACATATGGCAACTCCAAAAAAAGTTCCGCATGTAGTTAAGAATGTTAAGAGTAAAGGATGGTTTTCTGAATGAACAAAACAGAATCACAAAAACTGAACACCTGGGAAACGTGCAGAGGTAAGTTGGAAAGAAAGAGATGAGATAAAATAGGCTAGAGGAAGAAAGGAAAGAAAAAAAGACACAGAATTCCCCAAACTGGTAAATAAAGCCTCTATGTCGGTCTTTGGACATACCTGGAGTGAAACCAAAGGCTAAGTGCTAAGATGTCTAACCTTTTGTAGGTCAGAGCCACTTTGAAATAAAACATAATTGAATCACATGAAGTATCAAGTTAAAAAAGCTTACTAAGCATATATCCAATTGATATGGCATTTACTCTAATGGTATTCACTGGCATGGTTTTAACCCTGCTACAAGGTCTTAGTAATGCTGTGACATCCCAAATACCAGAATAGTGAAGAAATCAGGCGATACCTTTTAGAGGCTGAGTATATTTGATAGTGAGCTTTCGAGAGCTCTCTATCAAATATACTCAGTTAGCCTCTAAAAGGTATCGCCTGATTTCTTCACTATTCTGCTACTTTCTATGGCTAACACGGTACAACATTATACTAATCCCAAATACCAGTAATACAAAAAAGTATCTACAGCTAGAAAGCCACAAGCTAAGATCTTGGAGGCTACGAGTTACTCTCTATCTACTTGTTTGGGAACATTGTCTAAAACAATAACATTGCAAAGAAGGTTAATACAAAATGAATGCCTAACTTTAATAATAGCAGAAGTATAGCAAGCCATAAAAAAATGTCATCCAAACAAATTGAAAGAGTAGTTGTATACTTAATTTATCTTCATACATTTTGTAAAATGTTATCTTTTTCACAAGAAAAAGAAATATACCTCGTGCATTTCATATAGCTGCAGGGTCACTATGGTAGCCATAAGCAGAGAGTCCCTAAATTTAATATCTTTGTGACACAAATATATTTTAGAGATTCTCAGTCACTATTTATCACAGAACCAAAAAACCCCAATACATAAAAATCAGACTTTTATTATATACCTATTAAAATCCTAATCCACACAGATTCTTAGACACTTCTAATAATACGGATATTTCTGATGAAGGTCCTGTACCAATTGAGTTATGTATGCAATTTTTTTAATTAACCCTGTGAATTGTGCATACTCAATGGCATATGCAGTTCACAATGTACTTGCAATAGTGGAAGAGTCAGATATACGTATTGTGTATGAGCACTGCTACATCACTGATAAATGTGGCATAGTATGGCTGCTGTATATAGCTCTGGGGGCAACTGCCTCAATGAAAAACTGAGGAGGGTGGAATCAGCTCAGTCATAAAGATTCTGCATTTGTTGAAAAAAGCTGTTCTAATATACAGACACCAACAAAATACCATTGCACGGTGGTCTAGGACAAATTTTCAGCAGCCAATTTACAGGGTGCTTGCCTGCACTAAATTTCTGTAGTAGCTCCCTCCACTAATAGAAAACATAAGAAATTATTAATTTTTTTTTATATTTGCTGAATTAGGAAACACAAAAAAATCTGAGAATTCTAAAAAAAAAATTATAATTTCAATTTCAGTAATAAAGAAATACACATCACATTCCCATTGTGAGTTTTTCATCCTTGTTAATGTTGCTCCCAAATGTCTTCCCCAACATTCCAAAGCATCGTCTAGTAATTTGTGTATGAAAAAATGCAGACCAGGTTATTTTCTGCATCAGCAGTTCATACAAATAGTAATGGAATATTTACTGGAACTATTTTTATTTACTTTTTATGAAGAGCTATATAAACTATTGAATTTGGTCTCTCATTCACAGTTTTATAATGGAAACTAGCTAACTAAGCTGAATAAATGCCATATTTCACACGTACCTGCCCAATGTTTTGTTTGTGGATGTTTTTACGTGCATAGTTAATTGCTCATTTTAGGAAGTTTTGGCTCCCATTTGTCTCTTTTCTTTCTTTTTTTTAATTTTTGCTTGTCTACTCTTTTCCAGGAAGTAGCAACATCCTGCCCTTGGACGAAACACATAAAACAATGTGCAAATAAAGCAGGAAGGGACATCATTGTTAGAGGAGCATTAAGTGAAACGACTATAGGAATATTAATTAGAAAATCACATGCTTTGACTGTATGTAAAAAATGACAGATTTTTCACTTTAGAATTTCCCTAAATGCTAAACAAAATAAAATAATAAAACTAGCATACCTATGATCTAGTTCTAATTAAAATGGTTATTTTGCATTGTATGTTATCAATTTGAGCAGCTACCACAGGATTTACAAGCTAAATACAGAATTTAAAGGGGTTGTCTCACTACAGACATGAATGCCATATCTCTAGGATATTCTGTCAATGTCTGACAGATCCGAGTCCCACCTCTGGGACCTGTACTTATCTCTTAAATGAGCCCTGAAACCTCTGTATTCTGAACGAAGAGGTGGTCGTGACTCTCCCAAACACTTGAATGGGATTTCTGAGTTTAGCCAAGTGACGTATATTTTTTACAGACTATCAAGGAATTCAGAAATTGTTGACAACCCTGTAAGGACTGTTTTTTATCTATGCCTCTTTATAGAGTATATAAGGTGTAGTAACCCATTACGTTTAAAAATGCAATTAAAACATAAACTGTTTTCAGAAATGCTATAACAAAAGTTACTATTTAACAAAAAATAAATTACAGGATGTGAATGACTTAGGAAAATAGATAATGTTGCTTAAAAAAAAATTACCTGTGAAAAGTTGATGTGCTTACATATAATAGTTTCACTTGGTGTTTAAGTAAATAGTGGAATGACCATTGTATGCTAAAACTATAATTCTTGAAAAACTAATTGGTTCTGAAGCCCCCAACATTATGCACAATAAACTAATACAGATACAACAAGTCTTGAACAATAGCAGTCAAAGAAAATTGCAGTAAATCTCTTTAGGTTTTACGCATGGCAGCTTCTATTAATGTACCTTATACAATGTACCAGAAAAAGTAAGTGCCGTAGTTAATAGTTGATGGTTGCTGTATTTGAATATTATTTATTATTTTATTTTTAACTCTCTTGTGCTGGAAATCTGCTTCTATTGCTACAGAGGTTGTGCTTCTCAACCCAGAATCCAGTGGAGCCTCCATACATCTGTTCAATGGATTACAGGCAAGATCCCTTCAATCCTTCTCTCAACATTGGTGAGATAGTTTTCTTTCTTTCTTTTTTTTTTTTAACTTTACCAGAAAGAGAGAAAATGGGGCCACCCTCTTCTGGTGCCAAAGAAGCCACTCATGATTGCACATGTAAAAAGAAATACAGAACATGTAGTACCACACTATATTGTATTGTACTATTAGACAGCCAATCATTCCATGCACTTTACTTATGCAGTAAATTGTTAATGATAATTAGTTGGATGTTCCAGGTAATCGCATGTGCCGCAGATCAGCAGAGTCTGGATATTGTATGTTGAGTGTGGTTTCAAAGTTCAGTGTCCCAGTGAAAATATTGTATCCTTCGGCCATTGTAATTTATTGTACCAATTTATACCATACATTCCAACTCTCCCGATTTAGCGGGGGGGGGTACCCACTAATGGGGGTCACCTCCTGCCCCCCCCCCCCCCAACCCCCCCGCCGAAGAGTCGGCGAACTTCTCGCCGCCAGCAGGCAGCGGGGGCTCTTTAAATGACCGACGGGGCATTCCTACAGGCGCTTGAGACGGGCGCCGCTGACAAGAGGGGGGTGCCGCGGCCGCCCGCCTCACCCGCCCATCGATTCTCACTGACTCTGTGCGGCCGCACAGTGTCAGTCAGCAGCTGCACGCTCCGTGCAGCTGCTCGTACAGGGAGGAGGCAGGAGGGATCGTTCCCCTCCTGCTTTCTCCCCTGTTTGTACAGCGCCCGGTGTGCACTGTACATACAGATCAGTGTCGCAGGGGGCATGAGGCATGGCTGTACTCACACCTCCTGCGACGCTGAGTCTCCTCGGTCGCCAGCCTCTGCCAGCCCAGGAGATGTCTAGAGCTGGACACACAGGGAACCTAGTGAGGTAAGTAGGTTTATTATTTTATTTTTATTAGCTATAGGGGCACTACCTGGCTACAAGGGGACCCTACCTGGCTACAAGTGGGCATCTACCTGGCTGTAAGGGGCACTACCTGGCTACAAGGGGCACTACCTGGCTATAGGGGGCACTACCTGGCTGTAAGGGGCACTACCTGGCTATAGGGGGTACTACCTGGCTATAGGGGGTACTACCTGGCTGTAAGGGGCACTACCTGGCTATAGGGTGTACTACATGGCTACAAGGGGCACTACCTGGCTACAAGGGGCACTACCTGGATAAAGAGGCTACTACCTGGCTATAAGGGGCACTACCTGAATAAAGGGGGCTACTACCTGGCTATAGGGGACACTACCTGGCTAGTGGGGCAACAACCTGGCTTTCTTCCAGAGCCATTATGCAGTTAGGGGGAGTGGGTGTGGCTTTTTCAAAGGGGGATGGTGCACCAACAATATGGGCGTGATCATGCAAACTTTTGTGGCGGTGCGCCGCCCCTTCACATCTTCCAATTTCCCACTTTCAAAAGTTGGCAAGTATGCTGTATACCAATATGTACAACTACCTAATAAACTGAGTGCTGCTGAACACACATGCTCAGTCACTCTGCCCACAGCCATTTCTCTACATAATGATCCTCTCTTTACTGCAGAGCAGCTAATAGAAATAGCTTTCAGAGTAGGGGCAAAGCCTGTTCAATGTAATGTAATTGTAGCACTTTTAATATTGCTAATACCAGGACTGTCTTTTCCATTGGGCAGGGTAGGCAGTTGCCCGGGGCTCAAGAGTACAGGGGGTAATTCGGGGCAGTCGCTTACTCTGCCAGTGGCATAATGGCCCTAGCGGCAAGCCCGGGCCCGCCGCATCTCTAAGCGGGGCAGGAGGCGATGTCATTGCCTCCTGCGCCGCTTTATCAACTAGGCCGACAGCCCGTACGCTTCCAGCCTAGGAAATCCCGGGAGCAACGTCGTCATGCCGCTCACGCCGGTAAGCAGTTCCAAGAGATGATTAGCATTTTTTTTTTTTTCTATGTCAGAGCAGCCACATATTGCCTACAGGGGCCTATAACCTAGAGGGTACACATATTACCTACAGGACGCTATAACCTACAGGGGCCACATATTACCTACAGAGGCCTATAGCCTACAGGGGGCGGCTCTAACCTACAGGGGCCACATATTATGTAGCAGATTCAATAGAAGGTTGATACAGCGATTCCCACCAGGAGTCAAAATTGGATAAAACTTAATGACGTTTATTGTATCATCATAAAAATGCTGGCATATGCTTCCATGATATGATGGTTCCAAAGCAAAAAACAGCTGACGCGTTTCGAGTGCTAAGCACCCTTAGTCATAGCATATCATATGCGCTACATAAGCTTCTATATATACCCCATACATGAATTAAAAATCCCGCTCACCTGTTGACTGAGCTTTTCGGTCCGCGACCACAATCCTCCGGCTTCTGGGTCGCCGAGTGCCAGGGCGGAAGTGACAACACGACATGCGCAGAAGATCGGAAGGAGTGCATTTCGGGTACTGGCAAAGCCCGAGTCATACGAGCGCCATGACAACCAAACATATCGTAATGGATTGTTATTAGATAGAACAAGGGAAAAACAAGAAGAAGAAAAAGAATAATAAAATACAATATATCTGTTGGTACAAAGTCAAAACTGATCTGAGATCACTGAGTCACCTATAATATCTGTAGACACTATGATAGCATGCATATCTTTCTAATACATATGGCACAACAAGATATATAAGGGAAAGTAAATCTAATAGTGGAACATTAGCTCCCTTTTTAAATTAAGCCCTTGCGGTACAGTGGTGTTCAAAGTAAATATCAAAAATGCCTCCCTATCATGTAGGATGCGTTTTATATCTCCTCCTCTGATAAATTTATTTATTTTTTCTATCCCCAATAGACGAATAGAAAAAATAAATAAATTTATCAGAGGAGGAGATATAAAACTCAGTGATCTCAGATCAGTTTTGACTTTGTACCAACAGATATATTGTATTTTATTATTCTTTTTCTTCTTCTTGTTTTTCCCTTGTTCTATATAATAACAATCCATTACGATATGTTTGGTTGTCATGGCGCTCGTATGACTCGGGCTTTGCCAGTACCCGATACGTACTCCTTCCGATCTTCTGCGCATATCGTGTTGTCACTTCCGCCCTGGAAGCCGGAGGATCGTGGTCGCGGACCGCAAAGCTCAGTCAACAGGTGAGCGGGATTTTTAATTCATGCATGGGGTATATATAGAAGCTTATGTAGCGCATATGATATGCTATGACTAAGGGTGCTTAGCACTCGAAACGCGTCAGCTGTTTTTTTTTGCTTTGGAACCATCATATCATGGAAGCATATGCCAGCATTTTTATGATGATACAATAAACGTCATTAAGTTTTATCCAATTTTGACTCCTGGTGGGAATCGCTGTATCAACCTTCTATTGAATCTGCTATTGAATCTAAACGTCTACACTCCGGACGGGATACCTGCGAACCTGGCAGGCATCATAGACATCGGTGGGTAAGCTGACTTTCCTTTTATTACCACATATTATGTACAGGGGCCCTATAACCTACAGCGGACTATCACCTACAGGGACCACATATTACCTACAGGGGGGCTATAACCTATACGGGGCCTATAACCTACAGAGGGCTATAACATACAGGGGCCTATAATCTACTGGAAGTCTATAACCTACAAGGGCTACATATTACCTACAGGGGGTCTATAACCTACAGGGACCACATATTGCCTAGAGGGGGTCATAACCTACAGGGGCCACATATAACCTACAGGGGCATATAATCTACAGGGGGCCTATAACCTACAGTGGCCACATATAACCTAAAGGGGCATATAATCTACAGGGAGCCTATAACCTACAGGTGCCAAATATTACTTACAGGGTGCTGTAACCTAAAGGGGCCACATATTACCTCAGGGGAGCTATAACCTACAGGGGCCACATATTGCCTACACGGTGTTGTAACGTGCAGGGGCCACATATAACCACAGGGGGGCTATCAACAGGCTATCAGTTTTGTAAGGCTAAATAACCCTTATAATGTTTCATGTATTTTGATATAAATGTAATTTATGGGATAACCCTTCTACTTCTATAATTGGCTTGGGGTTAATGCTGTAAAGCCCCATTCACATCTTGTTGTTTTTGCCAGGATGCTGTAATAATGTATCCAAAAGGATACCACGACGAGGCCTTAGACTTCCAACGGACGAATGGAGTGATAATTGGAAATTTGCCGTATTAAGCCAACTATGCAGAACCTGTAAAGGGACACAAAAGCATGGTTTATGATGCAGAAATAGTATACATTTACTAAATAGGGCAAACATAGTCTAATAGAACTATAGAATTGATGGTCCCATCATGGACCCACAATAGTATCCTTTAGGATAAATTTTTACAGATACAACAAACAGCGTGTAAAAACAAGATGTGAAGGGGGCCTCAATAGCCATTTATACTCTGACAGATCATAAACAAAATGAAGTCACTGAGTTGGAAGGGTTCAAGTAATGAATACAGAGGTACATGGACATACTAAGGGTGCTTTCACACGGTGCGTTTTTGGTGCGTTTTTTCAATGCATTTTTTGTGCAGGAAGGCGCAGCAATTAATGCTGTACATTGCTGCACAAAAATCGCGGCAAAAATTGCGGTAATCACCTAAATTTTACTGCGAATTTACCGCGATTTTTGTACAGTAATGTACAGCATTAATTGCTGTGCCTTCCTGCACAAAAAATGCATTGAAAAAACGTATCAAAAACACACAGTGTGAAAGCACCCTAAGGCTATGTTCACACGGCTTAATTGCGGGATGTATTTCGCCCCGCAATTACGCCGTGTGTACGGGGGCAGGAGCGGGACGGGGCGGGAGGCCAGCAGCCCACCAGTCCCATAGACATGCATTATCCACGTCGCGTATACGCCATGAATAATTCACATGTCACTTCTCTCCCCGCTCGCCGTATTGTGCGAGCAGGGGGAGGAGACATAATCCATAGTTCTCTATGAGAACTGTGAATTACCCTAATGACTGGGACGTATTTCAGCCCGTAATTCGCGCAGTACGGACTGAATTACGGGCTGAAATACGTCCCAGAATAAGCCGTGTGAACATAGCCTAAAGGTAAAAAAAAACACCAATAAAAGATAAATATGAGAATTGATTCAGGTGTCTATAGTTGTAGCCACCAGGTTAATATATGTATCAGCTGAGTCTAATTAACTAGTAGATGAAGAGAAGGTAACAGGGTCCAGGGAAGGTATATTGCTGACCACATCTGTATCTATAAGCTACATCAGTACACATGATATTGCATGCCTTTGCAGTTTTTTACATTGCAGCACCTGGAATTGATTTTTTTTGTTCCTTGTTTATGTCTTGCTTTCTGTTATTGTGGAATTTACTGCATAAATATACCTTAGAGTGCTATTTACAGACTTTGTGTGATCACTGATTTTTCATATGGTAATAATAACTCTTTCCAGAAATCTCACTTAACTTTGTAACGCGGACATAATTATTTGCTGTTTAATTATTTCTAACAAAAATGATTATAATGATAATAATAATGTTAATAATAATAATAATAATAATAATAATAATAATAATAATAATAATTACCTATTTAAAGGAATTAGCTCACTTCTAATGCCTCATAGCTGTCAAAGTGCAATGTCAGCTGTAGTTATTCCTAGATTTGAAGATGTGAAAGTGGAGCTGCAGTAAGAGGTGCATGTACACAATCATGGTAAAATAAATGGAGGTGTCAGTCATATGTATCACCTGGTATCATCTGCTCATTAGTATCCCAACTTGCACAAAAATACAGAAGTGCTTGTGCAGAGTGGATGAGTAATGGCTTCAATATGTACATGCAAGCATGGCAAACAATGAAAGCAGTCGTTACCATGCAACCCCATCCCTCAGCTCCACTTCCACATTTTAATAACGAAGAATAATTAGAGAGGCCTTTGCATTAATGAGTTGTAGAATTTTATATTTTATGACAGCTGAAATTATATGAAAACATGACCACCCTTCCTCTTAATATTTGACTTTCCGTGAAAAGATTTAAATCATACTGTGCATAATGTACTGTTCATTAACTTTGTATTTTCTTAAATAATAAAAATGTAAATATTATTTGTTCCACACCTGTTAATAAGTTTTGCACACTACTTACATATTGAGTATGCACATATAATGCATATGACATTATCACATTTTACCGATTTAAATATTGTTTCTAAAATATAACCCCGACAAGCTGATTTAAAAATTCTAATAAAATATAGTTCTATTGTTTTCGTTTGCACATAACTTCCCTTGAATAGCTTTTATTGAACATGTAAGCCAAAATAAGCAAACACTTTGTTTTAATTTGTGTCTTTCATATAATGACAATGACAATGTCTTATTTGGAAGACGCTGCCAACGAGGTGAAATTCCACAGATAGAAGGAAATGGAGAATGTTCTTAGACATGAGTGGTGAGGAAACGAGCTAAGCTGAACAGGAAACAAGTTGTCGTACAATTATCCAGTAGAGATAGCAGGGAAAATAAATGTAATCCTTACCATAAAGCAATGACATGTAGATTTTCATATACAAAAAATAAAGATATTTCTCAGTTTTTAGTAACTATAGACCACATGTATGAAAACGCTCTAGGTCTAAAATTCACTTTGTTGCTCGTAGCAACCAATCAGGGTGCCCCTTTCATTTTTCCAGAGCACTATATGAAATGAAAGGGGCGCTATGATTGGTTGCTATGGGCAACAAAGTGAGTTGTAGACCTAGACAGTTTTTATACGTTTAATGAATTCCAGAAAACCACCTAACGTCTGTAGGTTGGAAATATAATGTTATGGCTGAGGGGGGGTTTACAGTGTTAATGATTAAAGAAGATCATAATCCTGTTCACAATAGGACACCATTATGCCCTCAAACTACTAAGTCTATCAAACTGCTAGTAAGTGACCCATAATAATAATAAATAGCCCTTAAAGGGAATGTGTCATCAAAAAATGACTTATTGTTTAACTCACATTTTTATGTTAAACACATTTTTTAGGAATTTTTGGTTCATTTTTTTTAATTTTCCATATCACTTTCAGTATTTTTTTAATAATTCTTAAGTCCTGCAGTTTTCACTTTGGCCACAAAGCCTAATAATCGTCTGACACTTCCTGTTCTGTTTAGAGAGCTTTTCAGCAGTGTGCTCATTATCAGTAACAGCAGGGTCACACTGAAAGGAGACACCATTGTGTACAGATAACACAGAATCCACCAGTCACAAGAGGAGATGTCACAACTCCCCTTCTCCCCCACTCCCTTCACAGTGAGAACTCTCCTATACAAGTCAATGGGACAGAATCTGTCTTAAGAATCCTATGTGCATTAAGCTGCTGTAAAGTATCTTTCTGACTGCTGTTAAAGCAGTGCAAGCAAGAATGTCTTCCCCACAATCATATATAGACGGACGAATTGAGAAATCTACAATCAGGAAATAAAAAACGACTGAGAGGAAAAGAATATGGATCATGGTCTTGATTTAATAGGTAAAAAAAAAAATTGGCGACAGATTTCCTTTAAAAGCAGCTTGTTGACAACTCCAGGCTAGCAGGAAATATATCTCTAGAGTCCACTGAGAAAAAAAAATCATTAAAAATATAGCCTAACATGATAAATATAACATCTTGTAATGAACAGTGTATGAAGGTATATTGTAAAATGTTAGTTTTTACATTTACTGAGTGTGGCAGTAATCAGAGCTGGATCTTAATGTTGATATGGCTCCAGGATTCTTTCATGGATTTCCATGCAATGAATGAAAATGTGATAGTGTAAAAATCTGCATTGTCACTAGTTGTATTTCTTATTTTCTACACCATTGGCTATTAGTATTTACTTCCTATGCCAGTTTAATTGAATGAATTTTATATTATCAGTTTCTATCATAGAAGTTATTCTACCACCAAGCATAACAGCATGTACTGTGCATAAATCCTCCCGGTAAAGAGACTTTAAATCCAGCAAAATAAAATCCAATCCTTTATTGCAACATAGATACAGCAAACAGAGATAATTGGATGGTTGTGTACGCTTACGCGTTTCTGATTCTGTATGAGTCCTTGTTCACAGCAAGCTTGGAGCTATGAAATAATATGTTAATCAAGTAAAGCTTCCTCCTTTAAATTTTAGATAAAAAACATATTTTATTTTATAGATGACCACCTACAAACTGAATGTCTGTAATCTTATCATATTGTCACCATCTTTATATTGTACGTTGTAAATTTGTTTTCAGTTTGTTCGCTTGTCACCTAAGGAGTCACGTTAAGGTTATATTTACACAATTGTTTTTGCATGCTGAAAAATTCAGCGTGGAATACACAGGGAATCTGCATCTAAAATCAGTGCCTTTCCACATGGACTTCAGATGTGGATTCGAAAATGTAGACGTGGATTGAACGTTTGTGTTTGAGGCATGGATTTGTATGTAGGTTTTGGCTGCAGATTGGACACCTGATTGTGAACATATCCACATCAAACCAGCATCCAATTAGTAGTTAATAATTTGATGCAGATTCAACACTGATTTTCAGCTTCCCATTCACATAAGTGAGAACATTCAGTGCTGAATCCTCGCTAGATTGATATCAGAAGGGACATCATATTTTGAATCAAAATTCAAGATGTGAATATCCACTAAAGAATCACTGTCATTTCACATTACACAAAACTTCTAATACATTATGGGGAAGTTAGTAATTTGTGGAGATCCAGAGACAGATCAACTGGTTGATCACTGGAACAAAGGGGCAGTGAATAACTTGAAACTCCTGGGCACCAATGCAAAATTTGTAAAAAAGAGCTCTACCCTATCATATGCCATTAATAACGCAATTGACGACTTCTGCAGAAGAAGAACCTTTTCCTTTCACCCACTGCCTGACTTTAGGTTCTGGTTGTAACTGCCACCTCTGGCTATGTCTCTTGGACAGAAACAATGTAATCCTTCCCATTTGGCCAGCTTTTTCTAGGGTGATAGAAAGTGTAGCCCAGTCTAGCCCATATACTGCTTATTCCACTTCTCCCATTAGAGAAGTTAAAAGTCCATAAGAGCCAAAAGGGCACAGTGCTCAGACGAACACTTCTGTCCCTTCTTTACAACATTTAGTGGGGGTCCCAGCAGTCAGACATTGACTAATAAAATTTCTGATATGTTGCTATGATGTGTCAAATGGGTAAAAATGAAAATGACCTATAAAGAAGTGTTCCCAACTACCAATTCCCTGGTCTGCAAAGTAGCCTTGTTATAATCAGAACTCCCAAAGAAATAAAAAAGGAGAGCTGCAAAACCATGGCCTTCTCATTCTGCCAGCTAATAGTTTTCTATCAACTTGCCGCAGACCAAGAATTTATGACGCTCCTTTAAAGGGAATGTGTTATCAGAAAATGACCTATTGTTTTACTCATGTTTTTATGTTATATGTTTTATGTTTTTAAAAAAAATTTATTGTGTTTTTTTAACATTCTATATCACTATCAATATTTAAAAAAATTCTGAAATCCTACAGTTTTCACTAATAATAGTCTGACAATTCCTGTTCTGTAGAGAAAACTTTTCAGCAGTCTCTTTGTTATCAGAACAGGTAGGGGTACAATGAAAGTTGACAGCAAAGTGTATAGATAACACAGGATCCACCATTGACAATAGGAGATAGTCATAGATCGCAATTACAAGTCCTGTAGACCAGCTCCAATGCCCCGGCTGTCTGACCACTCTAGCCCTTTAACTGTGTGTTTTTCACATCTGTTGCTGCATGATTTTTTTAAACGGATGGAATAAAGATTAGCAAAAATTGCTTTTTAAACTAGCCCGGACTGCCTCTACGTCAAATTCTTTTGTTTTCCGTGCATTGGAGCTGGTCTACAGGACTTTTTGCTGTTTCGTATACGAAGTGTGAAGGCTCACACTGGACCGAGCTCATGCAGGCAACAACTTGACAACAGGACTTCAGACAACAGCTGAGCTGTTTAACCTTCTAAGTGCTTGTGATAGTCATAGATCCTCCACTCCTCCCTCCTTGCACAGTGATTTCTTCCCAGGTCACAGAGCATGTCTAGAAAACTCCTATGCAAGCCAATGGGTCTGCACCTGTTCACAGGCTCCTATATCCATGCAGCTGCTTTATGCATCTCTCTCAATGCTGTCAAACAAGGTTTAGGCAAGAAAGCTATCCCATAATCATATACAGAAAAATAATGGCTAAAAAGAAAGGAACATGAATCATTATCTTGTTTTAATTAGTAAAAAAAAAAATTGCCAATAGATTTACTTCAAGAGATAACTTTGTTGGACTCATTTTGATGGCCACTTGTCCCCAGAGCTGGAAGTTCAGTTTTCTGGGAGAAGTTGGGAAACTGGGGAAAATGTATTCCTGATGGAGGTATCCTTTCACTACAAAATATTTAGAAAAATAGTATCCATTTTACATTTTTCAAGATATTTAGTCAAATTATATACTAAGATATAGATCAGCAAATGTTAAACCTGTTCTTAAATAAATAAATAGAATATGTTTTTGGTGTAGTGTCTAAATTTTGTTTTCTAAAGGATATCCCTGTACTGAAATGAATCCAAGGTCTGATACAGCAAGTGTCAAGTCAAAGAGTTCTGCTGGCCAAGAAAAACCTTGGGTTAAAGATTATTTTTGTGTTCCTTAGAAGAAAAAAAAAGACAAGACCTTTCTACAGTGGAACTGGTTAGGTCCTAGACGTTTATTTTCTTTGTCATAATAATAGGAAACACATTATAAAAAATAAACAGTGGTTCTGCCGAATAGTGTAAGAAAAAACAAGAGGAGAATTTAATGAATGGGCAGGAGGAACAGTAGAAAATGTGCTTGCTGGCAAATTCAGAAAAAGGAAAGGGTAAACTGAGATCAGGGGGAAGGAGAGGGCATACAAAGTTGTGCTTTAGCTATTAAAGTGAACTGTTGACTGCGAGTGTAAAATGGGATGGCCGAGGTTTCACAATTGTAAACCTCTTTTAGTATCTCCATTTTCAAGCTACCTTTACTCTGCATGAAAGTATCAACTCTAAGGGTATTTTAATACAGTGTAATTGTGGGGCATATTTTGGAGCGTATTTAAGGGTTTGTACTTGTGTTAGGCTGGTAGCATGGGTAGTTGCCATGCGAGACCAGGGAGTGTGATGGCCTGGATGTGGCGGGGAAAGTGTGAAGGAGTTTGGGCAGGCGGTTTGGGCCTGTGTATATAGTGTGTAGTTAGTAACAGTGGGGCTGAACAGCCAATAAGCAAGCTTGCGGGGTGGAGCTGGGAAGAGGAGAAAGGGGGCCAAATGATTCTGTGAGGGATGAAGCTGCAGTTAGCGATAGTTAAATGGGTTGTCTCACTACAAGGATTGCTTTTTATGTTAAAGATCATGCAAAAACAAGTCACTATGCAATATGTGTCCATTAACAGTGTCCTTCCCATTCTGAGATATCCCCTCTTATATGGGCTGCATCAACTCCTCAGGTCGCTATAGCTACAGACCTGTTCAATCTCTCATGATAGGCTGCCAGCACTGGTCACTATAGCTACAGACCTGGCTTCTACTGCAGCATAGTAGAAGACACTAAACATGCCCCTGAATTCAAAATGAAACCAAGAAAACAGGACTGAGGTAAGATGAATCATTGTAGTGAGACAACCCTTTTAAGAGAGAGAGTTGATTTGTTGGGGCCTGTTTCAAAGCAAGGAGAGAGAGTGAGAAGGGAGAATCAGAAGGAAGAGGATTGCAGCAGCCATGAGAGGTTGCAGAATTCTGTGGCTATCATTCCTGATGTCTAATGCCCAGAGGACATGTAAATAGTTTGTGTTAAGCAGAAAAAACGGGAGAGTCCAGGGAAAGGTCCCCACTCTTAGTGACCAGCAGTGTCTGGTAGAAGACACCAATCCAGGGAGCAGCATAAGGGGCACAGCACGAGGCCTGAGGCATTGTAGCTCTCCAAGGTCATTTCTGGAGACATAAAATGACCTGTATGGAGTTCCCTTGGGGGCAAGCCCATCTCCAGAAAAGAGAACCAGGGAGAGACTACTGGAAAGGTCAGGCAGTGCAGTGAGGTGGACATATGGAGAGTCCCTCAGTGTACTGTGAGTGTGTGCTGAAGCTGCTTGGTGTCATGGCACAAGGAAACTGTACGGAGTGAAAATAGTATTGAGAGCCGAGAGCAAAACGCCTGTTAACCCCGGATAAAATGTGTTGCTTGAAATTATCATCGCCGATGCACCACACGTCCCGATGCACCACACGTCCATACCTCTCCCTGCAATACAAAAGAACTCTGGTAACGGTGGTTGCTACGGGCAAAAGGTTGACGCAATTGGGCGCCGCTATAGCACCCTCACTTTACAAATATTTTAAGGTGAGGGTGGTGTAATGGCAGCATCCCAACTGTGTCTGGCCATTGCCCATGGCAACCACCCTTAAGAGTTCTTTTGAATTGCGGGGGGAGACGCAGTGTTTGAGATGTGGTGCACTGGCGATAATCAATGGACACAACAATTGTTCTGGGAGTGATGAGGCTTTTACTCTTATCCTTAGCGGCTGTTATAGTAAATACAGTGCGCTCGTGTCCTGGCACCCAGCAGCTTCAGCATCCACACATGCAGCTAACGAGGGGTCCTCTTACCCACCTCACTGCTTTACTTGACCATTCTCAGGGACTTCCTCCACTATGGCTCAGGCCTCCTGCTGAACTTCTCGCTGCTCCCTGGATTGATGCCTTTCCTCCGGACACTAACTGTCTAAGTCTAAGAATTTCTTTGTTGCCCATAGCAACCAATCAGAGCTCCCCTTTCATATCATATAGTGCTCTGTTAAAATGATAGGGGAGCTCTTAGTGGTTGCTATGGGCAACAAAAAAAATTTTTGCATTTTTTTTTACATGCTCCCCTAAAAGTTCATAGTTTGGGGCAGTAA